>WNWK01027956.1:0-25829 GCA_009830355.1 Cherax destructor | reverse complement strand
TTCTTCTAGCAGAGATGAGTCTTAGAATGTGCCTTTTACACTTCTAGAACTGCTGCTGATCTGCTATCAGATCAGCAGTAGCTGGGCCTGATGGCATTCATATTCGTATGCTTTGGCATTTACATCCTTAAGCCCTTGCAGTTCTCTTGCATCTTTTTAATATTATTTGCTCGGTATATATATATATATATATATATATATATATTATTTTGCATGGTGGATCAGGCTCTGATCCACCATGAGGCCTGGTCACAGACCGGGCCGCGGGGGCGTTGACCCCCAGAACTCTCAACAGGTATAAGGGGTTCTTCCCCAGCTGTGGAAAACTGCCGTTTCATAAACCAAGTACTTTGAGCCATGGTGCCTCACACTATCATCCCATTGCTCTTACCAGTACAGTTTGCAAGTTGAGAGAACATCTAGTAAATAGACGTTTGATGTGGTATTTAGAGACGCAATCGTCTCCACTAGTCAATTTGGCTTTCATAAGAGCCACTCTGATAGTGACCCTTTACTCTGAATAGATACCTATGTTCGTAATACCTTTGCTAGTAACCATTTTTGAAAAAAAAAAATATGGCACTACTTGGAGATATAACACCTTGGCTTGAATTCGTTCCTTAGGCCTCTGAGGCAATCTGCCACTTATCAGAGCGACATTTCCATGTTCGGGTTAATTTGCTTTCTCCAGACTTTGTCTAAGCTAAAGGTGTCCCTTAGGGATGTGTACTTAGCACCACTCTCTCTACTAGCTGTTGGTTTAGCGCTTCTATTTGATTATAATAATAATAATAATCTACTAGCTGTAAATGATCTGGCCTCTGTTCTCCCGTCTAATATTTGGTCATTACTTTGTCAATGATTTTGCTATAGCCTGTGCAGGTGCTGACTGTTGCCTAGTGGCAACCTCACTCCAGAATGCTGTCAACCATGTTTCCCATTGGGCTGCTACACATGGGTTTAAATTTTCTGGTGCTAAAACGCACCAAATTTCCTTCACCAAACCTTCTGGGTTTTTTTTATACTCCATTGTACCTGTATCCCTGAAAGTGATATGGTTAAATTTCTCGGCCTCCTGTTTGATCGTCGGTTGTCCTGCAAACCTCGCATTACCTCTCTGAAACCAATTTGCCATAGCCGGCTGAATCTCCTTAAAATCCTCGCTTGTCTTTCGTGAGTGGCTGATCGTCAAACTCTTCTTCGACTGCATTCAGCCCCAATTTTATCGAAACTAGACTATGGCCACCAGATACATTCTGCAGCCTCTCCCACAACTCTTACTAAACTTGATCCCATCCATCCTCAGGGATTACGTTTGTCTACGTGGTTTTCGCTCCTCTCCTGTCAAGAGCCTATATGCAGAGGCGAATGTTCTATCCTTAAACGATCGCCATGATGCCCATTGCCTCCGTTATTTTGGCTGCCCTCATGATCTTCACGATCCTTCTTCATATAGTACTGGACATTAGTAGAGATCCATTATTTGTTCACTGCCCTGTTTACTCTGGTCTTTTTCTCTTCATCTTCACTCGCTTTTGACTTCTCTTCAGTTGCCCCTTTATATGTTCATCTAGCATCTAACTTTTTTCTTCCACCCCCTGGGAGGTTGCGACAGTTCATGTCCATTCTCCACTGCCGTGCGCGAAAGCTCGAATATCTACAGTTGCTTCTTGCTCCCTTTTTCTCAACCACTTTTGGTCTCATTCTCATGCTATTGCAGTGTCCACTGATGGTTCTAAATCCTCTGATGATGTTGAGTTTGCAGCAGTGTTCCTGGACAGCGTTGTGCAAGGGCATTTATTAGACTCGGCTTGCATTTTTTATTACAATTATTCATTTTTGCATCTGTGCCTACCTTAACGTTTGTCGTAGTCTAAGACTCCTTTAGTGCTTTGCAAGCTATTAAAAAATTTGACTCCTCATCCTCTAGCTCTTCATATACAACTTTGGTTGCACAGCATTTCTAGCAAAAACAAAGAAATCATCTGCTGGGTGCCTGGTCATGTTAATGTACAAGGCAATGAGCAGGTAGACTCTGCTGCGCAGTTTGCAGTAGATGACCGCCCTGTTTCATATAGAGGTATTCCATTCTCAGACTATTATGCTGTAATCTAACCGCCTTTGCAACTGTTGGCAACACCATTGGTCCAATATTACTCAAATTATACTCCAAGCCAAGTTTAGGTTTCTGGCCTTATCAATGCCGAGGTTGGGAGACTATGCTCTCCCATCTTTGCATCAGGCACACCCGTCTTACTCATGGAGAGGAACCCTGTTCCACACACTGAGAATTGTCGGGTTCCACTTTCAGTTTGCCATATTCTGTTGGACTGTCCTGTCTTTCAACAAGCACACACAATTTTCCTCTGATGGCGTCACTTTTCTAACACCCTTACTTTTTTTTTTATCTTCCCTCCTTACTGACGGCGCTTCCTTTAACTCAAGACTCCCTCTCTGACTTTTTGACAGCAACCGATTTATTACACAAACTCTACCTCTGTTATCCTCTCCACCCCTGGCTACTCTTTGCTCTAGCAACACCCCGTGCCCTGCAGTGCTGTATGACCCTAGTGGGTTTAGCACTTGGTTTTGATTATAATAATAGCATGGAGCAGAAATAAGCCTTTATCTCTTCCTACTGATGTAAAATTATTTGTACGTGTATATTCCAAGCTCTGGAATACAAAATTCTTCATTGCGTGAAGAATTCATCTCTGTTCTGGCACTCCATGCAGTTTAAAGGTTAAAAAAATGTGAAGCACTCTTGAAAATGCCACAAGTTTCCTATTAGCTGTACTAACTTGAAAAATGTTCTGGGATTTTCAGGCACAATTTAGGAAATTTTGCTGACCTTGTTGGGTGTGATGAGAGATTCATAACACCAGAGTTGGCAGGATACCATGTAGGTGCTCTTGTATACATGGTTAAGTGCAAAAGACATGGAAAGAATATTTAGCCAATTTCTTACACCATTGAATAATGTATTTATTTCTGCCTTTTTGTAACTTCATTCATTAGGAACCTTTTAGCTAATAGCACCACAGGATCGCATACAAAACTTCACTTTAGCAATCATAATGAAAAGATGATACCTAACTCGGTGCTTCTGTCTGCTGCTAGCATAGTCATAGGGGAGCAGTTAATCTGTAGAGGTCACGAGACAAAAAGGAATAGGAGGTATTCAGATTTGATCCAGAAGGGCAGGTCTAATTCCTTGGATCGAGAGGCACTCGCCACCATGAAGCCTCCTTATGTCTTCAATGACACTTTATTTGATTATAATGTCTTCAATGGTCCTTACGCTGCATTACTAGCAAAAATGAAATTATTTTCTGTTGGGTCCCTGGTCATGTTGATATTCAGAGCAATAAGCAGGCAGACTCTGCTGTGCGATCTGCAGTACATGAACTACCAGTTTCATATAGAGGTATTTCAGTCTCTGACTATTTTGCTGCAATCTCTACTCACCTTCGCAACCGTTGGCAACAACGTTGGTCTGATACGACTTACAACAAATTACATTCTATCAAACCAAGTTTGGGTTTCTGGTCTTCTTGTCATCGAAGGGCAATGAACAGGCAGACACTGCTGCGCGGTCAGCAGTACATGACCTTCCAGTTTCATATAGAGGTGTTCCTTTCACGGACTATTTTGCGGTCATTGCTACCCACCTTCGCACCCGTTGGCAACAACGCTGGTCTGACCTGCTGAATAACAAACTTCATTCTATTAAACCGGTTATAGGTTTCTGGACTTCTTCTTGTCACCAATGTCGAGGTTGGGAGACTACACTCTCCCGTCTTCGCATCGGTCACACTCGTCTTACTCACGGGTATCTCATGGAGAGGCTCCCTGCCCCTCTCTGTGAGCATTGTCAGGTTCCAGTGTCTGTTCGACATATCCTGTTGGACTGCCCACTCTATCAACGAGCACGCAGAATTTACCTCCAACGACGTCTTCGCTCTGCGGCCCTTTCTTTACCTTCCCTTCTTGCAGATGGACCCTCCTTTAATCCTGACTCTCTCATTGACTTTTTGACAGAAACTGACTTACTACACAAACTCTGAAGATTATACCTCTAGCACCTCCCTCAGTACCTTCTACTTCAATCTCTTGCTACCCTCCACCCCTGCACTATCCACCGTCATCTTGCACTCCATACCCTACTAATCGTCCATCTCCCTCTTACAACCCACTCTCCCTGCATCCTACAATAACCTGCAGCGCTGTATAACCCCTGTGGTTTAGCGCTTCTATTTGCTTATAATAATAATAATAATAATAATTCTTGTCATCGATACCGAGGTTGGGAGACATCACTCTCTAGCCTTCGCATCAGACACACTCGTCTCACTCATGGGTATCTCATGGAGAGGCGTCCTGTTCCACTCTGTGAGAATTGTCTAGTTCCTGTTTCAATTTCCCATATTTTATTGGACTGTCATGTCTGTCAACGAGCACGCAGAATTTTCCTCCGACGTCGTCACTGCTCTAACACTGCTCTATTATAATCAAAAGGAAGCGCTAAACCTACCAGGGTCATACAGCGCTGCAGGGTAGGAACTGACGCAGGATCTAAGGATAAATGAGGGTGAGAGATGACAATAAAAGTTAGGAAGGGCTGTGAGGAGTGATAAAGGAAGGATTATCAATGTTTGTGTAATAAATCAGTTGCTGTCAAAAAGTTGAAGAGGGAGTCTGTGTCAAAGGTGGGGCCGTCAGCGAGGAGGGAAAATAAAGTGAGGGTGTTAGAGCAGTGACGACGTCGGAGGAAAATTCTGTGTGCTCGTTGACAGACAGGACAGTCCAATAGAATATGGGAAACTGAAACAGGAACTAGACAATTCTCACAAAGTGGAACAGGACGCCTCTCCTTAAGATACCTATGAGTGAGACGAGTGTGTCTGATGCGAAGGCTAGAGAGTGTTGTCTCCCAACCTCGGTATCGATGACAAGAAGACCAGAAACCCAAACTTGGTTTGATAGAATGTAATTTGTTATGAGTCATATCAGACCAACGTTGTTGCCAACGGTTGCGAAGGTGAGTAGAGATTACAGCAAAAGTCCGAGAATGAAATACCTCTATATGAAACTGGTAGGTCATGTACTGCAGATCGCACAGCATGGTCTGCCTGCTCATTGCCCTGAACATCAACATGACCAGGGACCCAACAGAAAGTTGTATACGAAGAACTGGGAAATGAGGTGAATCAAATTTTTTAAAAGCTTGAAAGCACTCAAGGAGTCTGAGAGGATTACAAACTTTGAAGTAGGCATAGATGCAATACGGATAATTGCAATGAGAATGGCATACAATTCAGCTGTAAAAATGCTAGCCGAGTCTAATAAATGACCTCGCACCATACTGTCAGGAAACACTGCTGCAAACCCAACACCATCAGAGGATTTAGAAATATCAGTGTACACTGCAACAGCATGAGAATGAGATCGGAAGTGATTAAGAAAAAGAAGCAACTGTATTGATTTCTGCTTTCGCGCACGGCAGTGGGGAAGAACAGACACTAACTGCTGGAACTTCTCAAGGGAAAAGTGAAAAGTTAGATGCTAGATGAACATATAAAGGGGGCAACTGAAGAGAAGACAAGAGCGATTGAAGACGAAGAGAAAAGGGACGGAGTAAACAGGGGCGGCAAACAAATGATGGACTTCTGTTAACGTCCATTACTATCCTGTATATAGAAGGATCGTGAAGGTCATGAGAGTGGACAAAATAGCGGAGGCAATGAGCATCACGACGATCGTTCAAGGATGGGACATTTGGTTCTGCATAGAAGCTCTCGACAGGTGACGAGCGAAAAGCACCTAGACATAAACGTAATCTCTGATGATGGATGGGATCGAGTTTAGAAAGAGTTGCAGAAGAGGCCGCAGAATATATCTGGTCACCATAATCTAGCTTTGATAAAATTAGGGCTGAATGCAGTCGAAGAAGGGTTCGATGATCTGCCCCCCATGAAAGATGAACGAGGGTTTTGAGGAGGTTCAGCCGGCTATGACAAGTTGTTTTCAGGGAGGTAATGTGAGGTTTCCAAGACAACCGGCGATCAACAGTAGGCTGAGAAATCTGACCGTATCACATTCAGGGATTCGTGAATCATACAGGTACAATGGAGTATCAAGGACGATTGAACGTCTGGTGAAAGTAATTGTTTGTGTTTTTGCACTAGAAAATTTAAACCCATGAGCAGTGTCCCAATGGAAAACACTGTTGACAGCATTCTGGAGTGAGGCTGCTACTAGGCGACAGTCAGCGCCTGCACAAACTACAGCGAAATCATCAACATGAGTGATGACCAAATATTAAATGGAAGAACAGATGTCAGATCATTTATAGCAAGGAGAAAAAGGATAGTGCTAAGTACACATCCCTGAGGAACACCTTCAGCTTGGACAAAGTCCGAGGAAAGCAAATTATTAACCCGAACACGGAAATGTCTCTCAGATAAGAAGTTTGCAAGAAAAAATGGCAGATTGTCTCGGAGGCCTAAGGAGTGAGCTGGGGCCAAGATGTTATACCTCCAAGTAGTGTCATATGCCTTTTCAAGATCAAAAAAGACTGCTATAACGGAGTGGTTATTAGCAAAGGCATTACGGACATAGGTATCTAAATAGAGTAAGGGGTCAATAGTAGAGCGGCCCTTACGAAAGCCATATTGACAGGGGTAGAGACTATTGTGTGTCTCTAAAAAACACATCAAACGTCTATTTACCAGACGTTCCATCACCTTGCAAACTGCACTGGTAAGAGCGATGGGACTATAGTACGAGGCATCATGTTCCGAAGTACCTGGTTTACGAGAAGGTAGAACTATGGCAGATTTCCACAGCTGGGGAAGAGCTCCTTGTGACCAAATAAAATTGAAAAGACGTAAGAGAACTGTAAGGGCTGACGGATGCAAATGCTGAAGCATACGAATATGAATGCCACCAGGCCCAGCTGCCGATGATCAGCATGTGGAAAGAGTGGACTCTAACTTTAGAAGTGTAAAAGGCACATTATAGGGCTCTTCTCTGCTTGAAGAAAAATCTAAGGGCCGTAACTCTCTGGCAGGCTTGGATGAAAGAAACAAGGGGCATAGATGAAGCTCTTTAGAGATACGGACAAGATAATTTCCGATTTCCGTGGCAACGTCAAGAGGGTTAGCAACTCTGACACCGGCAACCTGGGAATGGGAGCAGAGTCTGGAGAGAACTTTCCACTCACTTTCCGCACTTTTTTTCCAAACTGCACTCATTGAGGAAGCAGAAGTAATGGCAGAAACATAATTTTGCCAGCAAGTGCGTTTAGCTTCACGGATGACATGTTGGGCGACCGCTATCGCCCGTATAAAATCATGGAGACGCTCTGTGGTCCTAATGTAATGATATCAACCCCATGCAGCACCTTTCAAACGTACTGCCCGAGCACAAGCAGGAGACCACCAAGGCACGCATTTCTGAGAATGTTTGCTCAAGGTTTGAGGTATAGAATGTGACGCTGCGGTTAAAACTGAGGTGTAAAATAAGTGTAACCTCATCAGTAGAGGACGAAGAAGAGTCCTCACTAAAAGCAGTTTGGCGCGAGTACAGATCCCAATTCGCGCATTCAAATTACCAATGTTGGCTTCGAGGAGGGTGAGAATATGAATGGGAAGTAAGGAGGATAGGAAAATGATCGCTGTCATGTAAATCTGGGATCACAGACCAGGTAAAGTTAAGTGCAAATAAAGAGATCAATGCAAGAGAGAGATTGAGTGCGAGTGTCAAAATGGGTGGGAGTACCAGTATTTAAAACATGAAGGGGAAGAGAAGTGAGAAGAGTCTCTAACTGATCGCCACGAGAGTCACAATGAGACCCCTCCCCTCCCCAGAGGAAATGATGAGCATTAAAATCACCTAATAATAGAACAGGTGGCAGTAAAGAAGAAACAAGAAACGCAACATCTGGGATAGACGAGGGGAAGGTGTAGTTGTGCGAGGTCTTGTAGATACAGAAACATGCGAGGTAGGGACCTCGGAGGCGGAGTGCAAAAGAGAGATATGTTACTGAGGAAGTTGTGACACTAGAGACAGTGAAAATAGGTACTACCGAGGTTGGAGGTTTCTTAGTAACTCTAGAATAAGATAGTCGTGGAAGTCTTCCCTGGAGGCGAAGATGAGAGACTGCTATGGCATATGTGAAACCTTCTTTCTCTTTGAGACAACGAATTTCTCGTTCTTTTACGTAAACTTGGCAACGGCGAGAAAAAGCCGGGTGAGCCTCATTACAATTAAGGCAAGAAGGATTCAGGTTGCAGGATGTAGTTGTATGGTCGTCAGCACCACAGACTGGGCTCTCTGTCATGGACCTGCAATATTTTTCTGGTTGGCCAATGTGCCAGCATTTCCTGAACTGTTGTAGTGTAGGGATCAACTCTCGGACTTGAAGACGGTGTCTAGCAATATAAACGGAGGACGGAAGCTTACGAGTCAAAAGTTAAGTGAGCTACATTGCAGGGATAGCGTCTCCGCCCGGAGGTAGGTAGTATATACGTGTCTACTTTGAGAATTGGGAGGTCTTGGAGCTCAAGTTGTTCGAGAATGTCCTCACCACATGTCTGGAAGTTATGTTGAACAATGGTATGAGGTAGAATGACGGTACCACTACAAGAATTGAGAGAGTGGTGTTTTTTAATTGTTACTGGGATAGCATCTACTATAGTAAGGAGAGAAAGATTGTGGGCTTGCCTAGAATTGTGTACAGTGATGATGCATGCACCGCTCTTGAGAGCATGAAAATAAATATTTTGATCAACATGGCGTAGGAGCGCCTTGCTGATACTATGATGTGAAAGATATTCAGTAGAAGATGTCGGTTGTAGAGTAAAAACTTAGTGTACTTTGAAACGTAGTGTGTAAGGGAAGCGAGTGTCATGCCGGTCTTTTCTTTGCAGAGTGAGAAGTAATAGAAGTGTCATCAGTTAATGGTCTTGGTCGTTCAGGTGTGGGACCGGAGTTGGTCCGACTTGAGATGGACGGACGATCCGAGAATCGTCACACAGTAGACGTAGAGGGAGAAGCCAGAAGCATGGTCAAAGAGGTGCGGAGGTCAGATGTATCGAAGGAGTCAGGTGGAACCTTAGCACCTGAAGCTGGTGGCGAAATGGCGCCAGCAGAAGGTACAGGGGCATTAGAAAGGTTCGAATAATGGATAAATAACGAGCTAGGGTCGGAACAGGGTGTGGTAGCAGAAAGGGGCCCGAGAGGAGCTTGGTCATGGACTTGGGACTCCATGGTTATGTCACTTCTTTCTTTTTGTTTTTTTTAGAAAACAAAAGAAAAAAAAGGAAAAAAAACAATAAAAAAGGGAGGGAACGTGGAGGGATAGCTCCTAGGAGTAATGAAAGGGCCGTAAATCCCCCTTTGCCCCTAAGAGGACCCCAGCACCACAAGTATTGCAGATGCAGCATGGAATCCGTGCCATACCCTACCCTTCATGCCAGTAAACCAGCAATCCGGGATAGCAATTTCACATCTACTAAGCCACCTTGGTGGACAAAAGAGAGGGTGGCCGCATACCCGCCACAAAGCATACCTATTTCGGCCGCCACCTCCCGAAATCCGACAGGCAGCCTCCAGAAATACACCCGTCACCCAAAAGACACCCAAAGCTGCCCCCCGAGAACCGAAAAGGGAATGGGACATCCCCAGCTGATCCACGGTACCCTTTTCCCTACCTAGGAACTAGAATGCCTGAAGGAAGAACCCCAAAGGTTGAAAACAGGAAAGGAAGGGGATAGAAAAAGAAAGAAAATATGTAAACTAGAGAGAGACGCTTCCTATACAGACGAAGGCGAAGAGTCACAGAGCTGCCGAGAGGGGTCAATATATCTGAAATATGAAGGGAGGCACTGGTCAATGAAATTGCAAATATCGAACTTAAGCTGAAGGAATCTTACAGGAGACAAGAATCGCAGGAAGAACTAAAAGCCATAAAGGAAATTGAAAAAAACAAAGAAAAATACTTCTTCTCTTATGCCAAATCTAAGGAAAAGCAACATCCAGTATTGGGCCTCTGCTTAGGCGAGATGGGACATACACAGATGACAGCCAAGAAGTGAGTGAGATATTAAAGTCCCAATACGACTCAGTGTTCAGCGAGAAGCTGCCCAGACTAAGGGTCGACAATCCAAATGAATTCTTTATGAACGAGACCCAAAATATGGTCATTTCAAAAATCTCGGATATGATCCTAACACCACAAGACTTTGAAAAGGCAATAAACGACATGCCCATGCACTCTGCCCCAGACCCTGACTCATGGAACTCCGTGTTCATCAAGAACAGCAAGAAACCCCTGTCGCGTGCCTTCAGCATTCTATGGAAAGGGAGCATAGACATAGGGGTCATCGCACATTCACTAAAAACAACAAACATAGCCCCACTCTACAAAAGTGGCAGTAAAGCAATTGAAAAGAACTACAGACCGATAGCACTAGCATCCCATATCATAAAAATCTTTGAAAGGGGTCTAAGAAGCAAGATCGCCAACCACCCAGATACCCATCATTTACACAACCCAGGGCAACACGGGTTTAGAGCAAGTCGCTCCTGCCTGTCCCAGCTACTGGACCACTATGACAAGGTCCTGGATGCTGAAGAGAAAAAAAATACAGATGTAGAATACACAGACTTTGCAAAAGCTTTTGACAAGTGTGACCATGGTGTAATAGCGCACAAAATGCGTGATAAAGGAATAACAGAAAAAGTTGATAGATGGATCTATAACTTCCTGACAAACAGAGTACAAAAAGTAATAGTAAACAGAGTAAAGTCTGAGACAGCTACAGTAAAAAGCTCTGTTCCACAAGGCACAGTACTCGCTCCCATTCTATTCCTCATCCTCATATCTGACATAGACAGAGATGTAAGCCATAGTTCCATGTCTTCCTTTGCGGATGACACCCGAATTGCCATGACAGTGTCCTCCATCGAAGACACCGCAAGACTCCAAGCGGACATCAACCAAATCTTCAAATGAGCCACTTAAAACAATATGAAGTTCAATGAATGGAAATTTCAACTACTCAGATATGGAAAACTTGAGGATATTAAAACTGTATCAGGGTATACAAGAAATTCTAACCATAAAATAGAGCGAAAAAGTAATGTGAAGGACCTGGGAGTGATAATGTCAGGGGATCTCGCCTTCAAAGACGACAACAATTTATCTACTGCATCTGCTAGGAAAATGATAGGATGGATAATGAGAACCTTCAAAACTAGGGACGCCAAGCCCATAATAATTATCTTCAAATCGCTTGTTCTCTCTAGGCTGGAATATTGCTGTACACTAACTGCCCCCTTCAAGGCAGACGAAATTGCTGACCTGGAGAGTGTACAAAGAACTTTCACGGCACACATAAGTACGATAAAGCACCTAAATTACTGGGAATGGTTGAAGTCCCTTGATTTGTATTCCCTGGAACGCAGGCGAGAGAGATACATGATAATATACATTTAGAAAATTCTAGAGGGATTAGTATCAAACTTTCACACGAAAATCACTCCCTATGAAAGCAAAAGACTCGGCAGGAGATGCAGCATTCCCCCAATGAAAAGCAGGGGTGCCACGAGTACACTGAGAAACAACACAATAAGTGTCCGGGGCCCAAGACTGTTCAACTGCCTCCCAGCATACATAAGAGAGATTACCAATAGACTCCTGGCTGTCTTCAAGAAGGCACTGGACAGGCCCCTAAAGTCAGTACCTGAACAGCCAGGCTGTGGTTTGTACGTCAGTTTGCGTGCGGCCAGCAGTAACAGCCTGGTTGATCAGACCCTGATCCACCACGAGGCCTGGTCTCAGATCGAGCCGCGGGGGCGTTGACCCCCGAAACCCTTTCCAGGTATACAGGGTTCGGTTCTTCGTTTAATCTTAACCTCTTTAACTGGTGCAATATTATCAAGGATGGCAGTGAACATTCTTTTGATTTTTTTCCCAGGCATCATTTACGTTCGTGCAACTTGTTATCTCTGTCCAATGTTGCGATCGATGAGTTTTTTTTTTTTTTTTTTAGTTTAATATCTTTATTATGCACCCCATACCCATCCTGTGGGCGGTAGTCAAAAGATTACAGACGTACATAATGGGTCCAGGGACTGGGCCCCAAAGTTTTGATAGCTGAGCAAGTTACAAAGGTAATGAACTCACAAGTTACAAAGGTAATGAACTCACAAGTTACAAAGGTAATGAATCATGTAAGTAAATTTACTTACTTACGTTTATACATGGTTACAATCATGAACAAATTATAAAGTAATGAGCAATTCACTAATCCACACCCGGTCACAACTGTAATGAGTTATTAGTGCAAATATTAGTTGTTGGGTCACACACACACAAGGAAATCGATTGGGAGAACTTAGAGCCACATGGGGGCAAAGAAACGTGGAGGGCTAAGATGATAGAGGTGGTACTGGAAAATTTCATGTACCAACACGTAAGGGACACTACCAGAGAGAGAGGAGAGGATGATCCAGCGAGACTGGACCTAGTATTCCCCCTGAGTAGTGCAGATATTGAGGACATCACATATGAAAGACCCTTTGGGGCCAGTGATCATGTAGTTTTAAAATTCGAATACATAGTAGAGCTACAAGTAGAGGGTGAAGCAGGAAGGTCCGGACGAACGAAGCCAAACTACAAGAAAGGAGACTATGTAGGCATGAAGAACTTCCTGCATGGAGTTCAGTGGGACAGAGAGCTGGCAGGGAAGTCAGTAAACGAGATGATGGAATATATGACAAAAATATGCAAGGAAGCTGAGAAGAGGTTTGTACCCAAGGGTAACAGGAATAACGAAAAAGCCAGGATGAGCCCGTGGTTCACGCAACGGTGTAGGGAAGCCAAAACCAAGTGTGCTAGGGAATGGAAGAGGTATAGAAAGCAAAGGACCCAGTAGAATAAGGAGAGCAGTCGTAGAGCCAGAAACGAATATGCACAGGTGAGAAGAGAGGCCCAAAGACAGTACGAGAATGACATAGCAGCGAAAGCCAAATCCGATCCAAAGCTGTTGTACAGCCACATCAGGAGGAGAACAACAGTCAAGGACCAGGTAATCAGACTGAGGAAGGAAGGAGGGGAGGTCACAAGAAATGATCGCAAAGTGTGTGAGGAGCTCAACATGAGATTCAAAGAAGAGTTCACAGAGGAGGTAGAAGGGCCTCCAGAAAGGCGGAGAGGTGGGGTACACCATCAGGTGTTGGACACAATACATCTAACTGAGGAGGAAATGAAGAGGCTACTAAGCGAGCTAGATACCACAAAGGCGATGGGGCCGGATAACATTTCTCCATGGGTCCTGAGAGAGGGAGCAGAGGCGCTATGTGTACCACTAACAACAATCTTCAACGCATCCATCGAAACAGGGCGACTACCTGAGGTATGGAAGACAGCAAATGTAGTTCCAATTTTTAAAAAAGAAGACAGACACGAAGCACTAAACTACAGATCAGTTTCACTGACATGTATAGTATGCAAGGTCATGGAGAAAATTATCAGGAGAAGAGTGGTGGAGCACCTAGAAAGGAACGAGCTTAGCAACGACAGCCAGCATGGTTTAAGGGATGGGAAATCCTGTGTCACAAACCTACTGGAGTTCTATGACAGGGTGATGGCAGTAAGACAAGAGAGAGAGGGGTGGGTAGATTGCATTTTCTTGGACTGCAAGAAGGCGTTTGACACAGATCCACACAAGAGATTAGTGCAAAAGCTGGAGGACCAGGCAGGAATAACAAGGAAGGCTCTGCAATGGATCAGGGAATACCTGTCAGGAAGACAACAGCGAGTCATGGTACGTGGCGAGGTGTCAGAGTGGGCACCTGTAACGAGCGGGGTGCCACAGGGATCAGTCCTAGGACCGGTGCTGTTTCTGGTATTTGTGAACGACATGACGGAAGGAATAGACTCCGAAGTGTCCCTGTTTACAGATGATGTGAAGTTGATGAGAAGAATTCAATCGGACGAGGACCAGGCAGAACTACAAAGGGATTTGGACAGGCTGCAAGCCTGGTCCAGCAATTGGCTCCAGGAGTTCAACCCCACCAAGTGCAAAGTCATGAAGATTGGGGAAGGGCAAAGAAGACCGCTGACGGAGTACAGTCTAGTGGGCCAGAGACTACAAACCTCAATCAAGGAAAAAGATCTTGGGGTGAGTATAACACCAGGCACATCTCCTGAGGCGCACATCAACCAAATAACTGCTGCAGCATACGGGCGCCTAGCAAACCTAAGAACAGCATTCCGACATCTTAATAAAGAATCGTTCAGGACCCTGTACACTGTGTACGTTAGGCCCATACTGGAGTATACAGCACCAGTTTGCAACCCACATCTAGCCAAGCACGTAAAGAAGCTAGAGAAAGTGCAAAGATTTGCAACAAGACTAGTCCCGGAGCTAAGGGGCATGTCCTACGAAGAGAGGTTAAGGGAAATCGACCTGACGACACTAGATGACAGGAGAGATAGGGGGGACATGATAACGACATATAAGATACTGAGAGGAATTGACAAAGTGGACAGAGACAAAATGTTCCAGAGATGGGACACAGCAACAAGGGGACACAGTTGGAAGTTGAAGACTCAGATGAATCACAGGGATGTTAGAAAGTATTTCTTCAGTCATAGAGTAGTCGGGAAGTGGAATAGTTTGGGAAGCGATGTAGTGGAGGCAGGTTCCATACATAGATTTAAGAAGAGGTATGATAAAGCTCATGGCGCAGGGAGAGTGACCCACTAGCGGCCAGTGAAGAGGCGGGGCCAGGAGCTATGAATCGACCCCTGCAACCACAACTAGGTGAGTACAATAGGTGAGTACACATACACAACCCCAATGCAACCAAACTTTCTAACTCAAAACACACATGCCATACCCAATGCTTCCACCCACCTCATTACAAACTCCACCTTCACACCAACCACCCATAGTTCCTCATCAGGTCTCCCACTTTCCCATCCCCAACCTACCCCCCAGACTACAGTTTTAGAAAAAAAGTTGAAGGTTTTGTATACAAATGCAGATGGAATAACAAATAAATGTGAGGAGTGGCATGAAAGAATAAAGGAGACATCCCCAGACATAATAGCACTCACAGAAACGAAACTCACCAGGATGATAACAGATGCAATCTTTCCATCTGGATATAAAATCCTCAGGAAAGAAGGAGGGAGCAGAGGGGGAGGAGGAGTTGCACTGCTCATTAAGAACCGGTGGGGATTTGAGTAAGTGGAAGGAATGGATGGAATGGGCGAAAGGGACTACATAGTAGGAACAATCCAGTCTGAGGGCCATAAGGTGGTAATTGCTGTAATGTACAACCCGCCACAGAACTGCAGGAGGCCAACAGAGCAATGGTAAACACACTAGCCGAGGTGGCCAGAAGAGCTCACATGGGGAGAGCAAAATTACTAGTTATGGGTGATTTCAATCACAAGGAGATTGATTGGGAAAACCTGGAGCCCCATGGAGGTCCTGAATCATGGAGAGCCAAGATGATGGATGTGGTACTGGAAAACCTCATGCATCAACATGTTAGAGACACTACCAGAGAAAGAGGTGAGGATCATCCAGCAAGACTGGACCTAGTATTCACCCTTGGAGCTAGTGATCATTTGGTTCTGTGTTTTGATTATATAGTTGAGCTACAAGTGGAGAGGGGAGCAGGAATAGGAAGGAAAAACGAAACTACAAAAGGGGAGATTACACAGGCATGAAGAACTTCCTACAAGACGTTCAGTGGAAGAGAGAATTGGCAGGAAAACCAGTAAAAGAAATGATGAAATATGTGACAACAAAATGCAAAGAGGCAGAGGAGATGTTTGTTCCCAAGGAAAACAGTAGTAATGGAAAGACCAGAACGAGTCCTTGGTTCACCCAAAGGTGTAGGGAGGCAAAAACTAAGTGCACTAGAGAATGGAAAAAGTACAGAAGACAAAGGACCCAGGAAAATAAAGAGATTAGCCGAAGAGCCAGAAACGAATATGCACAGGTAAGAAGGGAGGCTCAGCGACAATACGAAAATGACATAGCATCAAAAGTCAAGTCTGACCCGAAGCTGTTGTATAGCCACATCAGGAGGAAAACAACAGTCAAGGACCAGGTAATCAGGCTGAGGAAGGAAGGTGGGGAGTTCACAAGAAATGACCAAGAGGTATGTGAGGTGCTCAAAATGAGATTTAAAGAAGTATTTACAGAGGAGACAGGAAGGACTCCAGGAATTCAGAATAGGGAGGTATACCAACAAGTGATGGATGAAATACACACAACTGAGGAGGAGGTGAAGAAACTGCTGTGTGAACTCGATACCTCAAAAGCGGTGGGACCTGACAACATTTCTCCGTGGGTCCTTAGAGAGGAAGCAGAGATGTTGAGTGTGCCACTAACAAAAATCTTCAACACATCTATTGAAGATGAATGGTTCAGAGAACCGACAAGTTATAAATTAGACACATATGCAACACTTGGGTATCTTTATTGAGGAAACGTTTCGCCACACAGTGACTTCATCAGTCCAATACAAATTAGAAAGGTGTAAGGAGAGGAGGAGTTTGAGGTAATCAGTCCCTCGGCCTGGAGTCGATGTGTTCAGTCCATCAATCTTGTAGAAAGTACACCACATGTCCGTAGAGGTGGTGTAGTCAGGTGAGGCAAAGCAGCAGGAGGCGGGGTCATAGTGGTACCATCCACTAGTCGAAGTAGGTCTTCGTCCAAAGGTTGGACAAGTGTTGAAGAATTCGTTTGTATTAAGATCCCAAGATGTTGCTGTGTCAGACAAGTTCTCTGAACCATTCATCTACACCCTGTCTGACACAGCAACATCTTGGGATCTTAATACAAACGAATTCTTCAACACTTGTCCAACCTTGGACGAAGACCTACTTCGACTAGTGGATGGTACCACTATGACCCCGCCTCCTGCTGCTTTGCCTCACCTGACTACAGTATATAAGCCACCTCTACGGACATGTGCTGTACTTTCTACAAGATTGATGGACTGAAACATCGACTCCAGGCCGAGGGACTGTTACCTCAAACCTCCTCTCCACACCTTCTAAGTTGTATGGACTGATGAAGCCACTGTGTGGCGGAACGTTTCCTCAATAAAGATACCCAAGTGTTGCATATGTGTCTAATTTATAACATCCATTGAAACTGGGCAACTACCTGAGGTGTGGAAGATGGCAAATGTAGTCCCAATTTTTAAGAAAGGAGACAGACACGAGGCATTAAACTACAGACCTGTGTCACTGACGTGTATAGTATGCAAAGTCATGGAGAAGATCATCAGGAGGAGAGTGGTGAAGCACCTAGAAAGACACAACCTAATAAACGACAACCAGCACGGTTTCAGGGAAGGAAAATCCTGTGTTACAAACCTACTGGAGTTTTATGACAGGGTAACAGAAGTAAAACACGAGAGAGAGGGGTAGATAGACTGCATTTTCTTGGACTGTAAGAAGGCGTTCGACAAAGTTCCTCACAAGAGGTTAATGCAAAAGCTAGAGGAACAGGCACACGTAACAGGAAAGGCACTGCAATGGATCAGAGAATATCTGACAGGGAGGCAACAACGAGTCATGGTACGTGACGAGGTGTCAGAGTGGGCACCTGTGACGAGTGGGGTTCCACAGGGGTCAGTCCTAGGATCTGTACTGTTTTTGGTATATGTGAATGACAACGGAAGGGATAGACTCAGAAGTGTTCCTGTTTGCAGATGATGTGAAGTTAATGAGAAGAATTAAATCAGTCGAGGATCAGGCAGGACTACAAAGAGACCTGAACAGGCTACAAGCCTGGTCCAGTAACTGGCTACTTGAATTTAACCCTGCCAAATGTAAAGTCATGAAGATCGGGGAAGGGAAAAGAAGACCGCAAACAGAGTATAGTCTAGGGGGCCAAAGACTGCAAACCTCACTCAAGGAAAAAGATCTTGGTGTGAGTATAATACCGAGCACATCTCCTGAGGCACACATCAATCAGATAACTGCTGCAGCATACGGGCGGCTCGCAAACCTAAGAATAGCGTTCCAATACCTCACTAAGGAATCGTTCAAGACTCTGTACACCATATACGTCAGGCCCATACTGGAGTATGCAGCACCAGTTTGGAACCCCCACCTGGTCAAGCACGTCAAGAAATTAGAGAAAGTGCAAAGGTTTGCAACAAAACTAGTCCCAGAGCTAAGGGGTTTGTCCTACGAAGAAAGGTTAAGGAAAATCGGCCTGACGACACTAGAGAACAGGAGGGTTAGGGGAGACATGATAACGACATATAAAATACTGCGAGGAATAGATAAGGTGGACAGAGACAAGATGTTCCAGAGAGGGAACACAGAAACAAGGGGTCACAGTTGGAAGTTGAAGACTCCTATGAGTCAAAGGGATGTTAGGAAGTATTTCTTCAGTCATAGAGTTGTCAGGAAGTGGAATAGCCTAGAAAGTGACGTAGTTGAGGCAGGAACCACACATAGTTTTAAGACGAGGTTTGATAAAGCTCATGGAGCAGGGAGAGAGAGGACCTAGTAGCAATCAGTGAAGAGGCGGGGCCAGGAGCTATGAATCGACCCCTGCAACTACAAATAGGTGAGTACACACACACACACACACACACACACACACATACACACACACACACACACACACACACGTGGTAATGCTTTATTTACAGTGAGCAAAATCAGGGTATTTCTCCAGAATGGTTTGTAATATGCCACATTTCTGAGTGAGTTGTTTCTGAATTCATTAATCGGAGAGTAATCTGAAGTTTGATATCTGGCACTGGCGGCGCCAAGGCAGGCTTCACCCTCTTACATATAAAGCAGTAATAACACTGCTTCAAAACAAGTCTCTCAGCCTTTACTGTTTTTTTTCCATCCAGATATCCACCCCAAACTCCCCCTCCCCTCCCAGTGTAGAAATTGTGGCGCCACCTCTGATATCTGCTCACATGGGCGTGTCTTTAAGTTCCTTGACTCACTTGAAAACAGCACTAAATGTAAGCGAAACATTGTGTACCTCTGTTGTAAGCGAAACATTGCGTACCTCTGTAAATAAAGGTTATGTATCCTTGATTTTTTTTAATCATTGTCGAATGTTGCCACAATGTTACATTGTTGCAGTGTATCAGAATGCTACTTGTTGTATTTGTATACTAGGAGCGAGCACAGCAGCACCAACAGCACCATTAGTTTGCAGTAGTAATAATAATAATAGTAGTAGTAGTAGTAGTAGCGTAGTAGTAGTTGTTGTTGTAGCAGCAGTAGTCAACGCACACTATAACTCGGACTCTGAATTAGTATAAATAAAAAAAAACTCCTGCACGTGACTTAACACTCGTGACTAGAGGTTGACCTTGAACAAGGGATATGCGGCAGCAACTCGAGAGAGGAAGAGTTACCGGGTTCAGTACTTGTAAGTTTTCTGACTATTAATAGAACTCTCATTGAAGCGAACAAGTTACACACAATGGGAAGACACTGAACTAAACACTCAGAAACCCTCGTGAAGTATACTTACAAAAAAAAAGATAAGTTTGTAACCTATTAAGCTAGTAGGGGACAGAAACCTTGTTGTGGTGGTGGGGGTAGTGGTGGTGGTGATGGTGGTGGTAGTAGTAGTGGTGGTGGTGGTGGTAATGGTGGTGGTGGTGTTTTGTTTGTCAGGATTAATGTCTCCTCCTGACGTGGGCCTTTGTTAGATAATGACTTGCCTGTGACTTATTAAAAGTGTCCCTAACCAGGACTGGTCACTGTTTGACTCACGAGTCAGGTCAACTGTGCTTCATCTGGCTGCCTAACACACCATCATCAGGGTGAGTTTATGATTTCTTATATCCATTTAATAGAGCAAAAATTTTGTTTGTAGCGCCTTATCTGGAGTATGTAATTTGTCTTATAGACTGCTAAAGTTTCCATTGGTTGTAGTACACTGCCTCCTCATGGATCCAGTGGTCCACCACCATTGTAAGCAGATATTTTCGAGTGTTCTTTCTGCTCCACACTTTACGTATATCATAAATGTGACCTTCTGCTGTCTCTGTTAGTGACCTTAAATAATCTTCATTAGCGACAAAGATCATAATGCCTGGAGTATACCTGAAGAGGGTTTCGGGGATCAACGCCCCTGCGGCTCGGTCTGAGAACAGGTCTCATGGTGGATCAGGATCTGATCAACCAGGCTGTTACTGCTGGCCCCACGCAAACTGACGTACGAACCACAGCCTGGCTGGTCAGGTACTGACTTTAGGTGCCTGTCCAATGCCTTCTTGGAGACAGCCAGGGGTCTATTGGTAATCCCTCTTATGTGTGCTGGGAGGCAGTTGAACAGACTTGGGCCCATGACACTTATTGTGTTGTCTCTCAGTGTACTCGTGGCACACCTGCTTTTCATTGGGGGAATGTTGCATCTCCTGCCGAGTCTTTCGCTTTCATAGGGAGTGATTTTTGTGTGAAAGTTTGGTACTAATTCCTCTAGGATTTTCCAAGTGTATATTATCACGTAAGTCTCTCGCCTGCATTCCAGGGAATACAAATCAAGGGACTTCAACCATTCCCAGTAATTTAGGTTAGATTAGATTAGATTACTTAGGCTCATTGTACTCACCTAATTTTGGTTGCAGGGGTCGAGACTCAGCTCCTGGCCCTGGTGTGTGTGTGTGTGTGTGTGTGTGTATGTGTGTGTGTACTCACCTAGTTGTACTCACCTAGTTGTGGTTGCAGGGGTCGAGTCAAAGCACCTGGCCCCGCCTCTTCACTGGCCGCTACTGGGTCACTCTCCCTGCGCCATGAGCTTTATCATACCTCTGCTTAAAGCTATGTATAGAGCCTGCCTCCACTACATCGCTTCCTAAACTATTCCACTTCCCGACAACTCTGTGACTGAAGAAATACTTCCTAACATCTCTGTGATTCATCTGAGTCTTCAACTTCCATCTGTGTCCCCTTGTTGTTGTGTCCCATCTCTGGAACATTCTGTCTCTGTCCACTTTGTCAATTCCTCTCAGTATCTTATATGTTGTTATCATGTCTCCCCTATCTCTCCTGTCCTCCAGTGTCGTCAGGTCGATTTCCCTTAACCTCCCCTCGTAGGACATACCCCTTAGCTCCGGGACTAGTCTTGTTGCAAACCTTTGCACTTTCTCGAGCTTCTTCACATGCTTGGCTAGGTGTGGGTTCCAAACTGGTGCTGCATACTCCAATATGGGCCTAACGTACACAGTGTACAGGGTCCTGAACGATTCTTTATTAAGATGTCGGAATGCTGTTCTTAGGTTTGCTAGGCGCCCATATGCTGCATGTGTGTGTGTGTATGTGTGTATGTGTGTGTGTGTATGTGTGTGTGTGTGTGTGTGTGTGTGTGTGTGTGTGCACTCACCTAGTTGTACTCACCTAGTTGTGGTTGCAGGGATCGAGTCACAGCTCCTGGTCCCGCCTCTTCCCTGGCCGCTACTAGGTCACTCTTCCCGCTCCATGAGCTTTATCATACCTCTTCTTAAAGCTATGTATGGATCCTGCTTCCACTACATCACTCTCCAGAGTGTTCCACTTCCGGACTATTCCACTTCCTGACAACTCTGTGACTGAAGAAATACTTCCTAACATCCCTTTGACTCATCTGAGTCTTCAACTTCCAATTGTGGCCCCTTGTTTATGTGTCCCATCTCTGGAACATCCTGTCTCTGTCCACCTTATCTATTCCTCGCAGTATTTTATGTCATTATCATGTCTTCTTTAGCCCTCCTGTCCTCCAGTGTCGTCAGGCTGATTTCCCTTAACCTTTCTTCGTAGGACAATCCCCTTAGCTCTGGAACTAGCCTTGTTGCAAACCTTTGCACTTTCTTTAATTTCTTGATGTGCTCTACCAGGTGTGGGTTCCAAATTGGTGCTGCATACTCCAGTATGGGCCTGACGTACACGGTGTACAGAGTCTTGAACGATTCCTTACTGAGGTATCGGAACGCTATTCTCAGGTTTGCCAGTCGCCGATATGCTGCAGCAGTTATCTGGTTGATGTGTGCTTCCGGAGACGTGCTCGGTATTATACTCACCCCAAGATCTTTCTCCTTGAGCGAGGTTTGGCCATCTAGCCTGTACTCTGTCTGCGGTCTTCTTTGCCCTTCCCCGATCTTCAAGACTTTGCATTTAGCGGGGTTAAATTCGAGTAGCTAGTTGCTGGACCAGGTGTCCAGCTTGTCATGTCCAGTTCTCTTTGTAGTCCTGCCTGATCCTCATCTTTCTGATTTAATTCTCATCATTAACTTCACATCGTCTGCGAACAGTGTGTGTGTGTCCGTCTGTCCGTCTGTCTGTCTGCTTGTCTGTCTGCTTGTCTGTCTGTCTGTCTGTCTGTCTGTTTGTTTTAAACACTGATCAGTGACAAGGTAAATACCGCATAGAAGAAAAATTGAGACAGATAATGGAGAGGGTCTGAGAGTGAGTACCTGCATGCATGTATCTTAAGCAAAAGATTCAGCTTCCATCTTTTAACTCTGAATAAATTCATTGTAATTACATAAAATACATGAATGTCCTTGCAGCATTTGTGGCCCACACTTCAATAACGTTTTCGAAATTGATCTTCACTCATTACTGAGGACAAATATTGTTTTATTAAAGAATAAAAAAATTCCATAACCTTGGATGGAACAAGTGACAAGAACCGCGCACCTGGGAGACGAACCTCAGCATCACGTTTTGGTTCTTCTTGTGACCTGACGGACCGAAAAGTCGTCAGGAAGTTCTCCTACAATAAGTGAATGGTTTCATTAATTTAATTATACTAAAAGAGCATTCCGGACTAACCGTAGTTTGGCAGTTTGTTGATGAACGACCAGTATCAGTGTCCCTCTTATCAGGGACCCAGATACATCGTCCTTCACTTTGCTCACCTCATACTGATCTTATACTTATAATAATCAATGACATGAGAAGACATCGAAAAAAAACAGAGTACCGTCAACTTCTCCCACATTTCTTCCTCCTTCCCTCCCTACCTTTCTCTCTCTCCCTCCTTCCCTCCCTTCCCTTCTCTCTCCCTCCTTCCCTCCCTTCCGTTCTATCTCCCTCCTTCCCTCCCTGCCCTTCTCTCTCCCTCCTTCCCTCCAGACACTGCTGCCTGAGTTCTCTCACCGAGTAAACACAACCAGTGGGTCAAGGATGAGGGTGTCTACACAGCCCTCCTCCACACACACACACACAGTCTCGACCCCTGCAACCACAATTAGGTGAGTACACACACACACACACACACATACACACACACACACACATACACACACACACACACACACACACACACACACACACACACACATATATATATATATATATATATATATGTATGTCGTGCCGATTAGGTAAAACTGGTCAGTTAGCAAGAACTCATCTAAAATTAAGTCCTTTCTAAAATTTTCTCTTATCCGTTTAAAGATATATTTTTTTCATTTATGTTAATGTAAAAAATTATAATTTTGTACCAAGAGAAACTTTGAAAACCTACCTAACCTTATTACAACAAGCGCAATTTAATTTAGCCTAACCCATCTAAATATATTTTAGATAAGTTAACATTAATTTAATAATAAACAAACACAATGAAATATATTTTTTTCGTTATGTTCAGAATGATTTTGGCGAAATTATTGCATACACAAATTTTCACTTGTCTTATATGGCAAGGTGAGCGTTGCTATTTAAGCCAAAATCGCAAGTTTTACTTAATCGGCACGACATATATATATATATATATATATATATATATATATATATATATATATATATATATGCAAAAAGATCACAGTAAACAGATGATATCAAAATATGCAAGACAACCACTATGAAAAAATAAAAGAATTCCAAGCGCTTTCGTGACTACTCACATTATCAAGGAACTATAAAAGGAAACATGACAAGAAGGCTTATATAAGGGGCGAGACTACACCTCACAGTCACATCACACTAACAAAGACAACACCTCACAGTAGCGTAACAACACACGACTCTGTGAAGAGGAACATAAGAAAGGACCTGAAACTCTTCCCAAGAATTAAGATTAGTCCAATTTATGATTAAATTCTTCCCAAATTTTATTAATTATAAATGAATCCAATTTATATAAACCAAAAGAAATATTCATATTATTTTCAAAACTGCTTTTAATGAAACATGATTCTATTATATTCCTCTCAACCATGGACTTGCTTGATACAACCTTCTCAGCATTTTGAAAATCAATTGGATGGTTAAAGTCTCTCACATGAATAAATAGAGCATTAGAATCTTGTCCAGTTCTAATGCTATATTTAGAACATAAAAACATAAGATGGAAATAAATGGTATAAAATACCGACACAATGGAAAAATAAACACATAAGCAGTATAATGTGATCCTTTATTGACAACGTTTCGCCCACGCAGTGGGCTTTATCGAGTCACAGACAGATCTACCTGGAAAATGAGCAACATAGAGATATATATAGGGTACAGTCAGGTGGAGAATGCTGGGTCAGATGGAGAAAGCTGCATGTGAGTCTAAAAGTAGTGTGAAAACATAGTGTGACTTAAAGGACCTGCAGTGTACCATTCTTGAGTTCTAGGTGGGATAGCGTTGAAGAAGTTTCTTGGCAATAGGTTCAGCTATGTTGTAGAAGCCGTTGTTCTGGTTAAAGTTGTTGGACATACAGATGAGTGATGATTCTAGGATTCTTCGGTATTGCGTGTTGTCTTTCTGGCGATGAGTCTTGCGTTTCTGTAGTTGATTAAATGGTTGTGTAAATTTCGGTGTTGAACACAGGCATTTCTTGAGTCGTCAGATCTGCCTGCGTACTGGTGTTCTGAAATGCGTGTTTGTAGGTCTCTGGATGTTTCGCCAACGTATAATTTGCTGCAGCCATTACAAGGGATTGTGTATACCCCTGCCGTGGATTGAAGCTTTTCCTGTCTGTTACTGGTAATGTCCTTAATGGTGGTGGATGTGGAGGTGGATACTGGAATGAGGTCTTAGAAAAATGTTGGAAACTTGTTTGGAAATGGAGTTGGTGGGAAGGACTATGTATCTCTTCTCAGCAGTGTCTTCTCTGGGTGTGTTGAAGATGTTTAATGCCCGTCGTCTGCAGTCTCTAATGAAGTGACGAGGATAGTGAAGTTTGGAAAAAACTTGTTCAATGAGGGAGCATTCTTCTTCAAGGAACTCACTGCTGCAGATTCTGAGTGCGCGCAGGAACTCAACCAGGTTGAGCCATCAATCCAGTTTACACTAGAAGAAGAAGTCGACAACACTCTTCCTTTCCTTGATGTTCTTCTCTGCAAAGCTGACCATGAACTTCGTTTTAAAGTCTATCGAAAACCTACCAATCAACACGATCTTCTCCACTTCTACTTCACCACGACACCAAAATTAAACGTGGTGTAATTATAGGCTTTTTCCTGCGCGCACTCAGAATCTGCAGCAGTGAGTTCCTTGAAGAAGAATGCTCCCTCATTGAACAAGTTTTTCCAAACTTCACTATCCTCGTCACTTCATTAGAGACTGCAGACGACGGGCATTAAACATCTTCAACACACCCAGAGAAGACACTGCTGAGAAGAGATACATAGTCCTTCCCACCAACTCCATTTCCAAACAAGTTTCCAACATTTTTCTAAGACCTCATTCCGAGTATCCACCTCCACATCCACCACCATTAAGGACATTACCAGTAACAGACAGGAAAAGCTTCAATCCACGGCAGGGGTATACACAATCCCTTGTAATGGCTGCAGCAAATTATACGTTGGCGAAACATCCAGAGAC
>WNWK01027955.1:0-25829 GCA_009830355.1 Cherax destructor | reverse complement strand
TTTCTACAGAAAACTAGGATTTTCTATCAAAAAACTAGGATTTTCTAAGAAAACTAGATTTTCTATAGAAAACTAGGATTTCTACAGAAAACTAGATTTTCTATAGAAAACTAGGATTTTCTACAGAAAACTAGGATTTTCTACAGAAAACTAGGATTTTCTACAGAAAACTAGGATTTTCTACAGAAAACTAGGATTTTCTACAGAAAACTAGGATTTTCTATAGAAAACTAGGATTTTCTACAGAAAACTAGGATTTTCTACAGAAAACTAGGATTTTCTACAGAAAACTAGGATTTTCTACAGAAAACTAGGATTTTCTACAGAAAACTAGGATTTTCTACAGAAAACTAGGATTTTCTACAGAAAACTAGGATTTTCTAAGAAAACTAGGATTTTCTACAGAAAACTAGGATTTTCTACAGAAAACTAGGATTTTCTACAGAAAACTAGGATTTTCTACAGAAAACTAGGATTTTCTACAGAAAACTAGGATTTTCTACAGAAAACTAGGATTTTCTACAGAAAACTAGGATTTTCTACAGAAAACTAGGATTTTCTATAGAAAAACTAGGATTTTCTACAGAAAACTATGATTTTCTACAGAAAACTAGGATTTTCTACAGAAAACTAGGATTTTCTATAGAAAAACTATGATTTTCTACAGAAAACTAGGATTTTCAATAGAAAAACTAGGATTTTCTACAGAAAACTAGGATTTTCTACAGATAACTAGGATTTTCTACAGAAAACTAGTATTTTCTATAGAAAAACTAGGATTTTCTACAGAAAACTAGGATTTTCTACAGAAAACTAGGATTTTCTATAGAAAAACTAGGATTTTCTACAGAAAACTAGGATTTTCTACAGAAAACTAGGATTTTCTACAGAAAACTAGGATTTTCTACTGAAAACTAGGATTTTCTATAGAAAAACTAGGATTTTCTACAGAAAACTAGGATTTTCTTCAGAAAACTAGGATTTTCTATAGAAAAACTAGGATTTTCTACAGAAAACTAGGATTTTCTACAGAAAACTACGATTTTCTACAGAAAACTAGGATTTTCTATAGAAAAACTAGGATTTTCTACAGAAAACTTTGAACATTTTCCAGAAAACTTTGAACATTTTCCAAAAAACTTTGAACATTTCTAGAAAACTTTGAACATTTCCAGAAAACTTTGTATATTTCCAGAAAACTTGGAACATTTTCAGAAAACTTTGAAAATTTCCAGAAAACATTGAACATTTTCCAAAAAACTTTGAACATTTCTAGAAAACTTTGAACATTTCCAGAAAACTTTGTATATTTCCAGAAAGTTTTGAACATTTCCAAAAAACTTTGAACATTTTCCAAAAAAAATTGAAAATTTCCAGAAAACTTTGAATATTTCCAGAAAACTTTGAACATTTCCAGAAAAATTTGAATATTTCCAGAAAACTTTGAACATTTCCAGAAAACTTTGAACATTTCCAGAAAACTTTAAACATTTCCAGAAAACTTTGAACATTTCCAGAAAACTTTGAACATTTCCAGAAAACTTTGAATATTTCCAGAAAACTTTGAATATTTCCAGAAAACTTTGAACATTTTCCAGAAAACTTTGACAATTTTCCAGAAAACTTTGAACATTTCCAGAAAACTTTGAACATTTCCAGAAAACTTTGAACATTTCTAGAAAACTTTGAACATTTCCAGAAAACTTTGAACATTTTCCAGAAAACTTTAAACATTTCCAGAAAACTTTAAACATTTCCAAAAACTTTGAAACTTTCCAGAAAACTTTGAAAATTTTCCAGAAAACTTTGAACATTTCCAGAAAACTTTGAACATTTTCCAGAAAACTTTAAACATTTTCCAGAAAACTTTTAACATTTCCAGAAAACTTTGAACATTTACAGAAAACTTTGAACATTTACAGAAAACTTTGAACATTTTCCAGAAAACTTTGAACATTTTCCAGAAAACTTTGAACATTTTCCAGAAAACTTTGAACATTTTCCAGAAAACTTTGAACATTTCCAGAAAACTTTGAACATTTCCAGAAAACTTTAAACATTTCCAGAAAACTTTGAACATTTCCAGAAAACTTTCAACATTTCCAAAAACTTTGAAACTTTCCAGAAAACTTTGAAAAATTTCCAGAAAACTTTGAACATTTCCAGAAAACTTTGAACATTTTCCTGAAAACTTTAAACATTTTCCAGAAAACTTTTAACATTTCCAGAAAACTTTTAACATTTACAGAAAACTTTGAACATTTACAGAAAACTTTGAACATTTTCCAGAAAACTTTGAACATTTTCCAGAAAACTTTGAACATTTTCCAGAAAACTTTGAACATTTTCCAGAAAACTTTGAACATTTCCAGAAAACTTTGAACATTTTCAGAAAACTTTGAACATTTCCAGAAAACTTTAAACATTTTCCAGAAAACTTTGAACATTTCAAGAAAACTTTGAAAAATTTTCCTGGTACTTAAAATTCTACAAAGAAGAACCACTTTGCAACCTTCATGTGTTCTCTTCCTTTGGGGAAACTCCTGTTTTGGTTAAAGTACTAATGAAGGAGGTCTTTAAGACTCTGCTGAGAGGACCCATTGGCCATATCCTAACAGGTTGGAGAAGGTCAAGATTCTACCTGTCCGTGTTTCACGGGTTATGCCACTTGACGGCTCCAAACTGACCTCTCGTTATTAGACATCCACATAAACAACACAAAACTGTTTGAAGGTTACATTTGAAACCAAAGTAGGTTGGATTCTCCTGTTTTCCCCAAGAACTGATTCCTCGTTACTCTTATTAATGTGTGAGTGAATGGTACTGGTAGTCCTGCCAGCAGAATTTTCATTACGTTAAGTATAGAATGATGTATGGAGTGTAAAGTGATAAAGTGTAAAGATTAGTATGAAGTGTTGTATGGTGTAGAGTAGTGAAGTACAGTATTTAGTAGAATAGCATAGTAAAGCGTGTATAGATATATATATAATATATATATATATATATATATATATATATATATATATATATATATATATATATATATATATATATATAAAAGGGAGTAGTAAGGGAGAAAAAGTTAGCATATGAGAGGTTTTTACAAAGTAGACGTGATGCAAGGAGGGAGGAGTATATGGAGAGAAAAAGAGAGGTTAAAAGAGTGGTGATGCAATGTAAAAAGAGAGCAAATGAGAGAGTGGGTGAGATGTTATCAACAAATTTTGTTGAAAATAAGAAAAAGTTTTGGAGTGAGATTAATAAGTTGAGGAAGCCTAGGGAACAAATGGATTTGACAGTTAAAAATAGGAGAGGAGAGTTATTAAATGGAGAGTTAGAGGTATCCGGAAGATGGAGGGAATATTTTGAGGAGTTCTTAAATGTTGATGAAAACAGGGAAGCTGTGATTTCGTGTATAGGGCAAGGAGGAATAACATCTTGTAGGAGAGCGGAAGAGCCAGTTGTGAGTGTGGGGGAAGTTCGTGAGGCAGTGGGTAGAATGAAAGGGAAAAAGGCAGCTGGGATTGATGGAATAAAGATAGAAATGTTAAAAGCAGGTGGGGATATAGTTTTCGAGTGGTTGGTGCTATTATTTAATATATGTATGGAAGAGGGTAAGGTACTTAGGGACTGGCAGAGAGCGTGTATTATTCCTTTGTATAAAGGCAAAGGGGACAAAAGAGAGTGCAAAAATTATAGGGGAATAAGTCTGTTGAGTATACCAGGTAAAGTGTATGGTAGAGTTATTATTGAAAGAATTAAGAGTAAGAAGGAGGGCAGGATAACAGATGAAAAAGGCGGCTTTAGGAAAGGTAGGGGGTGTGTAGACCAAGTGTTTACAGTGAAACATATATGTGAACAGTATTTGGATAGGGGTAAAGAGGTTTTTGTGGCATTTATGGATTTGGAAAAGGCGTATGATAGGGTGGATAGGGGGGCAATGTGGCAGATGTTGTAGGTGTATGGAATATGAGGTAGGTTACTGAAAGCAGTGAAGAGTTTTTATGAAGATAGTGAGGCTCAGGTTAGAGTATGTAGGCGAGAGGGAGATTATTTCCCAGTAAAAGTAGGCCTTAGACAAGGATGTGTGATGTCACCGTGGTTGTTCAATATATTTATAGATAAAGTTGTAAGAGAAGTGAATGCGAGGGTCTTGACAAAAGGTGTGGGGTTAAAAGATAAAGAATCAAATACAAAGTGGGAGTTGTCACAGTTGCTTTTTGCTGATGACACTGTGCTTTTGGGAGATTCTGAAGAGAAGTTGCAGAGGTTGGTGGATATATTTTTGTAGGGTATGTAAATAAGAAAATTGAAAGTGAATTTAGGAAAGAGTAAGGTGATGAGGATAACAAAAAGATTAGTTGACGAAAGATTGGATATCAGATTGGAGTGAGAGAGTATGGAGGAGGTGAATGTATTCAGATATTTGGGAGTAGACATGTCAGCAGATGGGTCTATGAAGGATGAGGTGAATCATTGAATTGATGAGGGGAAAAGGGTGAGTGGTGCACTTCTGAGACTGTGGAGACAAAGAACTTTGTCCATGGAAGTAAGGAGGGGAATGTATGAGAGTATAGGTATACCAACACTCTTATATGGGTGTGAAGCATGGGTGATAAATGTTGCAACGAGGAGAAGGCTGGAGGCAGTGGAGATGTCATGTCTGAGGTAAATGTGTGGTGTGAATATAATGCAGAGAATTTGGAGTTTGGAAATTAGGAGGAAGTGCGGGATTACCAAAACTATTATCCAGAGGGCTGAGAAGGGGTTGTTGAGGTGGTTCGAACATGTAGAGAGAATGGAACGAGACAGAATGACTTCGAGAGTGTATAAATCTGTAGTGTAGGGAAGGCAGGGTAGGGGTCGGTCTAGGAAAGGTTGGAGGGAGGGGGTAAAGGTGGCTTTGTGTGTGAGGGGCTTGGACTTCCAGCAAGCATGTGTGAACATATTTGATAGGAGTGAATGGAGACAAATGGTTTTTAATACTTGACGTGCTGTTGGAGTGTGAGCAAAGTAACATTTATGAAGGGATTCAGGGAAACCGGCAGGCCGGACTTGAGTCCTGGAGATGGGAAGTATAGTGTCTGCACTCTGAAGGAGGGGTGTTAATGTTGCAGTTTTATAACTGTAGTGTAAAACACCCCTCTGGCAAGACAGTGATGGAGTGAATGATGATGAAAGTTTTTCTTTTTCGGGCCACCTTGCCTTGGTGGGAATCGGCCGATATATATATATATACACACAGTGGAACGTCGGTTTTCGTACACCCCAATTTAGTAGGATTCGGTTTTCTACTTTTTCCATCTAAATTTAGTCCCTGTTTTCGTACATCACCTCGGTTTTCGTAGAGTTGACGATGGTCAGTACTGAAGGTTCCTGCCCACTCGCGTCACTCGGTCACTCAAGCGCCGAGTGACTCAGTCTGCCTTTGTTTATCATTGAGTGACAATACTATGCCTGTTGTGGAATCTACTGTGGCTTTGGGGAAGTCCATGGGGTTGGATGTGAGTGGCCAGGATGTGTAAGAGTTGGTGGACGACCACAGGGAAGAGCTAACCACTGAAGAGCTGCAACACCTTCAAGTGGAACAGCAACAGATCGTAGCTGAGGAAATTGCATCAGAGGAGGAGGAAGAGAGAGGGGAGAATGTGCCTTCTTCAGTGATTAAGGACATGTGTGCAAAGTGGAGTGAGTTGCAAAGTTTTGTGGAGAAATGTCACCCTAACACAGCTGTTGCAAGCCGTGTCTGCAACTTGTTCAATGACAATGCCTTTTCCCATTTTAGTCAAATCTTAAAGAGATGCCAGAAACAGAGCTCTCTGTACAGATTTTTTGTGCAACAGGGGTCCAGTGCCAGTAAAAGACAAAGAAGGGAAGTAACCCCGGATAGGGCCTTGATACCTGGAGTCCTTATGGAGGGGGATTCCTCTTCCAACCAATAACCTCTCCTCCTCCCTCTCCCCTCCTCGCCGTCTTCCATACGCCAACAAGAGTCTGCAATAAAGGTCAATGTTAAATGTTCATTTATCCATTTCATTAGTCATTATATTTATTTCTCATTGTTTTCTGAATGTAAAACTATAGTTATTCTCTATAAAACGTATTTCTGTTAATATTTTTGGGAGTCTGAAACGGATTAATTGGATTTACATTATTTCTTTAGGGAAATATTGCTTCAGTTTTCGTACAATTCGGTTTTCGTCGGACGTTCTGGAACTAATTAATCACGAAAACCGAGGTTCCACTGTATATATATATATATATATATATATATATATATATATATATATATATATATATATATATATATATATATATATATATATATATATGTACACCTTTGCCGACATGAATGCCAGAATAACATAACTTTTAAAAAAATATATTAATTTGAGGATTCTTTTTTTTTTGTAAAGTTGAGTACAGTTCATCAAGAATAAGGTAGGCATAAATGATTTCCTTATAGTTTTGCAACATATCATAAATTTATTTGATTCATCAATCACTGGTTATCAAGGCCTGGCATTTAGAACAAAATAGATGACTAAAAGTGTTTCAATAATATTTTTGATATATATATTTTGAAGTAGACTTTCCAGCTTCTTAAGTTACCTCCATATATTGTGAATGTCAGTTACTAATGTTATCGAGATTTTTGTGATGGAAAATCAGTGAGATGCTAAACAAAGTATTTCACGTGCAATAAGTTAATATATTACGCTGAGAAAGCATGAAAATAAAGCGAGAGGTCTATAATTTTCTTTATTGGGCCTACCAGAATATAAGCCTGCCTGGAGCACCTAAATTTCTGGGTTCAGCCCTGTCTAATGTTATACTCGCCTGTATAATCCAGTGTAAATAAGATATATTAATTGATTATCATGTCTTATTCACAAACATTAATTGCAAGCTGTGTGTTTGCCTCGGTGGTACAGAAGTTAGATTATGTAGGGACTTCTCGTTGTCAATCAGCATCAGGCGTCTTTGTTTACACTTGATGGATTATTAAGGAAATAGTCTCTATCTAAAATTTACAATATGTCAAAAAACGTGCTCCTTATCAAAACATTATCCCCATTACAATGAGCAATTATAACTTCATCACTATCAGTAACTCCATAACTAATAGTAACACCATTACTATCACCATCAGCAACTATTACACCATCACTGTTACTATCAGTACCTGGTGCACCAATACTGTCACCATCGTCATCATCATGGGGAACACTAAACCCGTAGGGATTATGAGCGCCTGTGCTGGAATGGAAGGTATTCAGGCTCAATTCAGGGATCCGGAGCACAAATCCAATTCCTTAAGTCAAGAGCCCCTCACCAGAGTCAAGGAACCTCCATTGAGGGGTCAACACTGTCACTTTTATTAGTTGTAACACCAACACTATTGCAAGTTATAACAAAAATAGTGCAAGCTGTAGCGCTACTATTGCAAGCTGTAACACCAACACTATTGCAAGCAGTAACATAACACTACTATTGCAAGCTGTATTAACAAAACTATTGCAAGCTGTAACATCAACACTATTGCAAGCTGTAACACCAACGCTATTGCAAGCTGTAACACTGTTACTGTTACCATGAGTAGTTGTTGCACTATCAAAATCTTTATTAGTAACTATAAATAAAATCCAGTAACAGTAACACCAACAAAACCAGTAACAAAAGAGCATTCAGTAACACTAACACCATCATGACAGTAAGACAGTCACCATGACTCACACCATCATGACAGTAAGACAGTCACCATGATTCACACCATCATGACAGTAAGACAGTCACAATGACTCACACCATCATGACAGTAAGACAGTCACCATGACTGACACCATCATTGACAGTAAGACATTCACCATAACTCGCACCATCATTGACAGTTAGACAGTCACTATGACTGACACTATCATTGACAGTAAGACAGTCACCATGACTGACACCAGTAAGACAGTCACCATGACTCCCACCATCATGACAGTAAGACAGTAACCATGACTCACACCATCATGACAGTAAGACAGTCACCATGACTCTCACCATCATTGACAGTAAGACAGTTACCATGACTCTCACCATCATTGACAGCAAGACAGTCACCATGACTCTCACCATCATTGACAGTAAGACAGTCACCATGACTCTCACCATCATTGACAGTAAGACAGTCACCATGAGTCGCACCATCATTGACAGTAAGACAGTCACCATGACTGACACCATCATTGACAGTAAGACATTCACCATAACTCGCACCATCATTGACAGTTAGACAGTCACTATGACTGACACCATCATTGACAGTAAGACAGTCACCATGACTGACACCAGTAAGACAGTCACCATGACTCACACCATCATGACAGTAAGACAGTCACCATGACTGACACCATCATGACAGTAAGACAGTCACCCCATAACTGACACCATCATGACAGTAAGACAGTCACAATTACTCACACCATCATGACAGTAAGACAGGCACCATGACTGACACCATCATTGACAGTAAGACAGTCACCATAATTCGCACCATCACAGTAAGACAGTCACCATGACTCACACCATCATGACAGCAAGACAGTCACCATAACTCGCACCATCATTGACAGTAGGACAGTCACCATGACTGACACCAATAAGACAGTCACCATGACTGACACCATCATCACAATAAGACAGTCACCATGACTCACACCATCATGACAGTAAGACAGTCACCATGTCTCTCACCATCATTGACAGTAAGACAGTCACCATGACTCTCACCATCATTGACAGCAAGACAGTCACCATGACTCTCACCATCATTGACAGTAAGACAGTCACCATGACTCTCACCATCATTGACAGTAAGACAGTCACCATGAGTCGCACCATCATTGACAGTAAGACAGTCACCATGACTTACACTATCATGACACTAAGACGGTCACTATGACTGACACCATCATGACAGTAAGACAGTCACCATGACTCTCACCATCATGACAGTAAGACAGTCACCATGACTCTCACCATCATTGACAGTAAGACAGTCACCATGACTCTCACCATCATTGACAGCAAGACAGTCACCATGACTCTCACTATCATTGACAGTAAGACAGTCACCATGACTCTCACCATCATTGACAGTAAGACAGTCACCATGAGTCGCACCATCATTGACAGTAAGACAGTCACCATGACTGACACCATCATTGACAGTAAAACATTCACCATAACTCGCACCATCATTGACAGTTAGACAGTCACTATGACTGACACCATCATTGACAGTAAGACAGTCACCATGACTGACACCAGTAAGACAGTCACCATGACTCACACCATCATGACAGTAAGACAGTCACCATGACTGACACCATCATGACAGTAAGACAGTCACCCCATAACTGACACCATCATGACAGTAAGACAGTCACAATTACTCACACCATCATGACAGTAAGACAGGCACCATGACTGACACCATCATTGACAGTAAGACAGTCACCATGACTCTCACCATCATTGACAGTAAGACAGTCACCATGACTCTCACCATCATTGACAGTAAGACAGTCACCATGAGTCGCACCACCATTGACAGTAAGACAGTCACCATGACTTACACCATCATGACACTAAGACGGTCACTATGACTGACACCATCATGACAGTAAGACAGTCACCATGACTCTCACCATCATTGACAGCAAGACAGTCACTATGACTCGCACCATCATGACAGCAAGACAGTCACCATGACTGATACCATCATTGACAGTAAGACAGTCACCATGACTCACACCATCATGACAGTAAGACAGTCACCATGACTGATACCATCATTGACAGTAAGACAGTCACCAGGACTCTCACCATCATTGACAGTAAGACAGTCACTATGGCTTGCACCATCATTACAGTAAGACGGTCACCATGACTGACACCATCATGACAGTAAGACAGTCACTATGACTCGCACCATCATGACAGCAAGACAGTCACCATGTCTGACACCATCATTGACAGTAAGACAGTCACCATGACTCGTACCATCATTGACAGTAAGACAGTCACTATGACTCGCACCATCATGACAGCATGACAGTCACCATGACTGACACCATCATTGACAGTAAGACAGTCACTATGACTCGCACCATCATGGCAGTAAGACAGTCACCATTACTCACCATCATTGACAGTAAGACAGTCACCATGACTCACCATCATGACAGTAAGTCACCATGACTCACCATGAATGACAGTAAGACAGTCACCATGACTCACACCATCACCACCATAACGAGTCACACCAGGTCATTACCACACCATTAGCAGTGGCAGGAGCGAGCGGGCAGCTCATAGTCTCCTACCTGTAAGGCGAACAGCTCCGCTTAATTACACTGAGGAAGGTAATTGCCACCGCGATAACGAGCACCCTGGTGCGCGCAAACCAACAAACACACACACACAGTGAAGAGGCGGGGCCAGGAGCTATGACTCGACCCCTGCAACCACAACTAGGTGAGCACACACACACACACACACAACTAATCACTATCATAACACAAACCACAATCCCCGACCCAACACTCTGCTATAGAATCCTGCAGTACACTGCCAGGTCCCCCCCCACAGACCCCCCCCAAAAAAAAACACAGTGTTGGAGTGGAAACTGAAGGTATGGTACACCAACTCTGACGGAATAACAAATAAGTGGGAGGAGTGGCACGAAAGAGTCAAAGAGGCATCACCGGACATCATAGCTCTCACAGAAACCAAGCTCACAGGTATGATAACAGATGCCATCTTTCCAACGGGATATCAGATCCTGAGGAAAGACAGAGGGAACAGAGGGGGTGGAGGGATGGCACTGCTGATCAAAACCGATCAAATTTTGATGAGCTAGAGAGAGGAGACAGAGGAGAAGCAAGAGATTACATAGTAGGAACACTTAAGTCTGGACGTCCCAAGGTGATGTATAACCCACCACAGAACAGCAGGAGGCCAAGGCAAGAGTATGATGAGAGTAATAGAGCGATGGTTGACACACTGGCTGAAGTGGCCAGAAAGGCTCATGCGAGCAGGGCAAAGCTACTGATCATGGGTGACTTCAACCACAAGGAAATCGATTGGGAGAACTTGGAGCCACATGGGGGCCAAGAAACGTGGAGAGCTAAGATGATGGAAGTGGTATTGGAAAACGTCATGTACCAACACGTAAGGGACACCACCTGGGAGAGAGAAGAGGATGAACCAGCGAGACAGGACCTAATATTCACCTTGAGTAGTGCAGATATTGAGGACATCTCATATGAAAGACCCCTTGGGGCCAGTGATCATGTTGTTTTAAGTTTCGAATACACAGTAGAGTTACAAGTGGAGGGGGAAGCAGGAAGGGCTAGACGAATGAAGCCCAACAAGAAAGGGGACTACGTGGGCATGAAGACCTTCCTGAACGGGGTTCACTGGAACAGAGAACTGACAGGGATGATGGAATATGTGACAACAATATGCAAGGAAGCTGAGGAGAGGTTGGTACCCAAGGGTAACAGGAATAATGAAAAAGCCAGGATGAGCCCGTGGTTCACCCAAAGGTGCAGGGAAGCCAAAAACCAAGTGTGCTAGGAAATGGAAGAAGTATAGAAGGCAAAGGATCCAGGAGAATAAGGAGAGCAGCCGTAGAGCCAGAAATGAATATGCACAGGTAAGAAAGGAGGCCCAACGACAATATGAAAATGACATAGCAGCGAAAGCCAAATCTGACCCAAAAGCTGTTGTAGAGGAAAACAACAGTCAAGGACCAGGTGATCAGGCTAAGGAAGGAAGGAGGAGAGATCACAAAAAACGACCGTGAAGTATGTGAGGAACTCAACATGAGATTCAAAGAAGTGTTCACAGAGGAGACAGAAGGAACTCCAGAAAGACGGAGAGGTGGGGTACACCACCAAGTGTTGGACACAATACATGTAACCGAGGAAGTGAAGAGGCTGCTTAGTGAGCTAGATACTTCAAAGGCGATGGGGCCGGACAACATCTCTCCATGGGTCCTGAGAGAGGGAGCAGAGGCGCTGTGTGTACCACTAACAACAATATTCAACACATCTATCGGAACAGGGAGATTACTTGAGGTATAGAAGACAGCAAATGTAGTCCCAATATTTAAAAAAAAAGAGACAGACATGAAGCACTAAACTACAGACCAGTGTCACTGACATGTATAGTATGCAAAGTCATGGAACACCTAGAAAGGAATGAGCTTATCAACGACAGCCACCACTGTTTCAGGGACGGGAAATCCTGTGTCACAAACCTACTGGAGTTATACGACAGAGTGACAGCAGTAAAACAAGAGAGAGAGAGAGGGGTGGGTAGATTGCATTTTCTTGGACTGTAAAAAGGAATTTGACACGGTTCCACACAAAAGATTAGTGCAAAAGCTGGAGGACCAGGCAGGGATAACAGGGAAGGCACTCCAATGGATCAGGGAATACCTGTCAGGAAGACAGCAGCGAGTCATGGTACGTGACGAGGTGTCAGGGTGGGCGCCTGTGACGAGTTGGGTTCCACAGGGGTCAGTCCTAGGCAGTAAGCCTATTCCAACAAATGGTCTGGGAGTTTAACCCTAGCAAGTGCAAAGTTATGAAGCTTGGGGAAGGATCAAGAAGACCGCAGACAGAGTACAGCCTAAGAAAAAAGAGACTGCAAAACTCACTCAAGGAAAAGGATCTTGGAGTGAGCATCATACCGAGCACATCTTCTGAGGCACACATCAACCAAACAACTGCTGCAACCCGTATGTTGCAAACCTGAGATTAGCGTTTCGACATCTAAGTTATCAGTCATTCACGATACTGAACACCGTGTACATCAGGTAAATATTGGAGTATGCAGCACCAGTATGGAACCCACATCTGATCAAACACGTCAAAAAATTATAGAAAGTGTAAAGGTTTGCAGTACGACGAGAGGTTAAGGAAGGACAGGAGACATGATAACAACATACAAAATACTGAGATGAATTGACAAGGAGGATAAGGACAGAATGTTTCAGAGATGTGACACAGCAACAAGGAAGTTGAAAACTCAGATGAGTCACCGGGATATTAGGAAGTACTTCTTCAGTTTTAGAGTTGTCAGGAAGAGGAACAATCTGGAGAGTGATGTAGTGGAGGCAGTATCCATATATAGCTTTAAGAAGAGGTATGATAAAGCTAATGGAGCAGGGAGAGAGTGGACCTCGTAGCGACCACTGAAGAGGCGGGGCCAGGAGCTATGAATCGACCCGAGCAACCACAATTAGTAGAGTACACACACACGACAAGTCTAGTCCCGAAGCTAAGAGATTTCTTCATCTATGAACTCTGGACGACAAATAAATAAAGCTCTCAAAAAACATTGATGACAATACCGACAGTAGAGTTAAACTGTCAGGTTTTCTCATCAATGTTCTTGGGGGCTTTACGTATTTGTAGTCCAGAGTTCATAGATGAAAATATCTCCAATTATTATAAAATAGTTTATGATCTAAAATACCCAAGAAACTTAATTGATGAATCCTTTAAAATAGCTAGAAATACTTTTTTATAATTCAAAAAGGGACATCCAACCTTATTCAACTAAAAATATGTTGGTTCTCCCTTACCATGAAAAATTAGTTGATATGCCTTCTCGTCTTAAGAATTTTAATATCAAAGTTGTATTTAAAAATCTTGACACAGTTAAAAAACGTTTGATAAAAAATTCCCCCCAAAACGTTAATTTATGTGAGAGATTTTAACTATCCAATTGATTTTCAAAAGGCTGATAAAATTAAATCAAGCAAGTCCATGATCGACAGGAATATAATAAAATCATGATTCATGAAAAGTAGTTTTCAAAATATGAATATTTCTTTTGGTTTACATAAACTGGATTAATTTATAATTAATAAAATTTGGGAAGAATTTAAGATACATTAGACAAATTTTTGGGTAGAATATGAGCTGTGTTTCACGGATCACTCACTACGTACCTTCATCATCATAAAAAGTCAGGTGTTTTTGGGGAGGGGGTGGCAGCGAGGTGGAGTGTATTCGGCAAGAAGAGCGTTGCTATTTAAGCTAAAATCGCAACGACATATATATATATATATATATATATATATATATATATATATATATATATATATATATATATATATATATATATATATATATATATATATATATATATATATATATATATAGGTACCACCTCTAGATCGTACCTCAGGAAAACTCGAGGTTCTCCTGGAGCTGTTTGAATATTTTCTTCTCCTGCCACCCCTATATATATTGTATGAGTGCTTTATTAATAGACAGAATACATTGACAGAAAACACAAACGTGAACATAAATACATTGGTACAATATATCAAAAATTATGAATCTCCTCCAGCTCCTCCGAAGCCGGACGCGAGCCCAGTATGCAGCATACATTTCCCCTCTGGATGACCAGGCTGAGGCGCTGGAACATAAAAGTGGCTGCCCTTGGGTCCCTGGTGGTGTCGATGAGTCTGGAACCCAGTTCTTTAAGGAAACGTGTTGCATTTTTCCCCATGATCTCATGGTCTCTGATCCTACTTGGACAAATTGATACTGTGGACTTATGTCCCTGTACTTGCCGATCTTGTATTCCTCCCTGTGGTCAGCTGCTCCACCCTGTCGCCCGACACTGTGATGGATGTAGGTGTCAGCCAGTGTCGACACACAGGTATAGTCCCATGCTAAGAGTTTGCCATTCTTCCAAGGATATAGTGATCTCGTCGGGGAGGTTTGCTGGGTTGTGGGTATTATTGGCTGCTAGTGATCGGGGCTCTCTCTCGGCTGGGCATCCAGCTGTAGCAAGGGTTCTCTTTATGATGTCGTTGACTTCATTGTGTCTTTCATGCCAGCCCTTGGTTTTGGAACAGTTTAAACCATGTAGACCATATTGGTCGGCCTGCTCATCACCGCAAATACACTTATATTTCGTGTGAATTGGGGCAGCAAGGCGCTGAGCCACTGCAATACGGAGGGTCTTAGGGTCGAGGCGTGTTCCCATTGCCGATATGGGAACTGTTTGAAGGAAGTCCCCCAGAGTGATGTGCACTCACTGCTAGGAGACGGTCAGTCTCCCTGTTTGATGTTTCAGCCCTAAGCATGTTTGCAAGCGTCTTTTCAGTGATGGGGCCATCCCAACTTGACTGTTTGTAGGCCAGATCCGATATGTATGTATGCCCACCACTGAGGAAATTTTAGGTTGACTAAAATGTTTACATTGAATGCAGTATATATACAACATTCAGCTTACATGAAGTGCATGAACTCTGTTATGTGGAGGACCTTGTTATGTGCGTTGAGAAATAACTTCATTATGGTGGGTTGTTACTGCGGCAGGTTTTCCTTTAAACGTGTTTTGCTGGAATTGGATCGTGAAACAGTCATAACCCACACGTGGTCTTCATGCCAATACTTTCAATTTATTCTTCATATAATGGAAACAACTTGCCAGATAATATTAAATTTGTTTTTTTTAAGTGCTGGAAATTTGGTAAAGTGTCATACGCATGTCTGCCAGATCCACTATGTAAAGTTGCTCGTGTGTTTTCATATCCATTTGCACATGAATGGTATTTCGTAATATTTTTAACCACTGATGCCACTTAACTAATTCGTGAAGGTAACGAGGTATCATAATGTTGAGAGGAGGGATTTTTTGAAGTTCTTTAGCATGTTTTAAACCAGTTAACATCTTTGTTGAAGAAACCCTTGTGCTCTTATCATGTTGCCTAATGATTCTATAGTTACTGTGTTGCCACTAGCAAGACCATTATGGATAGCCAAGTCTTTGGAATTGTACGGCGAAGATTCTGTTTTTGTTTGTGTACTAAGCGCACGTAGAAACTATTCCTATACATTTGTTTAATATGGCCAGAAAAGAGGTGTATAACTAGCCTAATCCGAAGATTTACACTAAACGGTAAATTCTTATGATAAGGATTTGAATTATATTCAGGAGTAACCAGCTGTCTTTCTCCTCTCTACATAATGTATAAAACAGGAAGCAAGATCATTTAGATTTTTCAAGTTGCAGAGAGTTCCAATTAATCTTTCCTGACCGTAAATAAGTCTTCCATGCCCCGACGCCTTAATCTTGGTATATTTTCAAAGAAATATATTGGTAGGAAAATATACGATGGCGAGTACAATGAATTTGGAAATTTAAAGCGGTAGTTAACGTAAGTATTACACTAGTTTGATTTCATTTGTTGAGACTGTCGACATAGATGGTTTACAAAAAGAAAGATGTAAGTCACACCCAAACCTCTCCATTTTAGTGTAATTTAGATGGAGGAGCTTAATTTCCTGGAAATTTTGTATATGGATGTCTTTGTGTGAATTTATCAAAAGAGGAGAATAACTTCACACTCTCCACCATCAAGTACATGTGTATGTTAGTTGGTTAATTGGCTTTAAAGCCTATGGACTATACGAGGGTATTTAAGGATGCATGTGACCTTTTCAACACCATTATAGAAAGGTTTAATTCCTAGAAGAGGATTTAAAATATACTCTCAGTGATTATACACAATGAGAAACATAGACCTATTGGTGTACATATCGTTGAATATATGTATGTATATATCCATGTATGTATGTATGTATGTATTGCACGTATGCATGCATGAACACTCTGTAGTAACTTTAATAGGTACACTTTTCTAGTACTGGGTAGTGATCCCTTTTGCCCTCAGAGAAGCTTGAATTCTTCATGGCATAGATTCAACAAGGTGCTGGAAACATTCCTTAGAGATTCTGGTCCATGTTGACATGACAGCATTACGCAGTTGCTGCAGATTTGTGGGTTGCACATTCATTCTCCCGTTCCACCCTATCCCAAAGGCTTATGCCAAATTTTGATCCTACCATCTGCATGTCGCAGCCGAAATCGCGTATCGTCAGTTCAGGCTACGTTTTTTCAGTCATCAGTTGTCTAGTAGCCTAAATTTCTTGTTCTTAGCTGACAATAGTAGAACCCGGTTTGGTCTTTTGCTGCTGTAATCTATCCACGTCATAGTTCGACGTGTTGTGCTTTCAGAGAGGCTCTTCTACATGCCACCATTGTAACGCTTGGTTAAGTTACTGTCGCCTTCCTGTCGGCTTGAAACAGTGTGGCCATTCTCTCTGACCTCTTTAATAAACAAGACGATTTTCCCCACAGAACTGCCACTCAGCTGATGCTTCTCACGCCATTCTTCATAATCACTAAACTACTAAAGTGTTGTGCGTGAAAATCCCTGATCAGCAGTTTCTGAGATACTTGAACCACCTCGTCTGGCACCAACAATCATTCCACTATCAAAGTCACTTAGATAACATTTCTTTCCCATTCTGATGTTTGGTCTGAACAACAACTGAACCTCTTGACCATGACTGTATGCTTTCAGACATTGAGGCGCTGCCATGTGATTGGTTGATAAGGTATTTTCAATAACCATCAGATGTATCTGATAAAGTGTCCACTGAGTGCAAATTTATATATATGAGTATGTATATTTTGTATTCATGTCTATATAATACATACATACATTTGTATAAGATGCATATACAGTCCTTATGGCCTAGGTACCTAAGGATCACCCATGAAACCACCCTCGTATTAGTGCACCCACCTCCCTAGTATTGACGAGTGGTCGTAGAGGTGAAGGAGCCCTAACCGGCACAGCATTTAGGGGCCCCCTTCAGGCGGTCCCTCGCTGCTGTCAGCTACTGCAGTAGCAGAGTAACATTTTAACAATAGAGTCAGGCGTATGATTGTATTACTGCCGGTGGCCCGCTGCGAGCGTCTTGTCATCAATTCATTTTACAAAAAAATATATATATTAAACAACAAATGAGAACTTTAAATATGCGTTTTGATTACAAAAATGAAATAGCTTTTATAATATGCAAATAAAATATTGTGTCACAAACCGTCGAACGTTACAGATAATATTAAGGTTCGATGGTTCGTGGCCCAAAAAGGCCCCTTTTTTATATTGGTAAATCCACTATTGCTGATATCAGTCACCATCCTTTGTTCGTTCCACCATTTTATCAGTATTCTCACCGTCCTTTTATCAATAATCCCACAATCATTTTATCAGGATTCCCACAATCCTTGTATCAGTATTCCCACCAGCCTACTAACATGCAGGCAGTATTACTTTGACTCACTGCTTGCACTTACGTTCCACAGGAGTGGCATGACTACAAGCTACAGTGGAACCCTGAGGACTACGGAGGAGTTGAGATGCTCTATGTTCCCTCAGAACACATATGGCTGCCAGACATCGTCCTCTACAACAAGTAAGTACCCAGTTGCCCTCAGATATCATCCTCTACAACAGGTAAGTACCCAGTTGCCCTCAGACATTGTTCTCTACAACACGTACCCAGTTGCCCTCACACATCGTCCTCTACAACAATTACGTACTCAGTTGCCCAGAGACATCGTCCTCTACGACAAGTACGTACCCAGTTGCCCTCAAACATCATCCTCTACAACACGTACCCAGTTGTCCTCACACATCGTCCTCTACAACAAAGGAGTACTCATCTTTCCTCACAACATATTTAATTGCCTTATAACACAAGTGGCTGCCAGACTCTGATCCAAGTGCAGTTGTCAGTTCATGGGATTAAACTGCATTTTATGCTATTCTATCTCTTCAATTAGTACAACAAATTATTCAATGTACTCTTCTTAGAACCACAATGAGACCATCTAAATATTACATATGAATTCTTTTAAATGTTATAAAGAAAAATAAGACGGAGATTCAAGTAAATTATGCAAAACGAATGAAGTGTGTAATAAACAGTGAACTCTTCCCTGAAGTACAAATGGATTATCTATATTTAAAAAAAATAAGTAAAGCATTTAAGGAAAGGAACACAAATAAGTTCCAATAAAATTTGAAACATTTCAAAATAAAAATGATAATAGACATAGTAAAATACGTAGTATTGATATTATAGAGAAATATTAACCCTTCTGAGGAGGCTGACGAACACCGGAGGGAACCGCCCCTGACGAATGTAGAGTTACATAATGAAGGAGAACTCCGGCAGGAAAGAAGGGAGGGAGGGGGAAGAAAGGAAGGAAGGAGGGTGGGAGGGGAAAGGAGGGACGAAAAGAGAAAGGGTGCTAAAGAGAACGATAGGTGAAACAGAGGAAGAAAATGTGCAAAGGAGAAGAGGGTGGAAGAGAAAGGGCAGAATTGGTAAAAGAAAGTGGGGCACGCAAGCTTGTGGGAACCACAAGTAATATTTAAGTCAACGGCTAAATGGTAATGATAAGCAGTTACATTTAGCTATAATATTATAACCATAGAGATAAGTGTGTGCTCGAGTGCTGGTAATCAGAGAGGTAATGTTATTGTGCACCCATGTTCATCCTGTGGACAGTAGCACAAGAGCATTTGGATACAAAAAAGGCCTAGGAACGAGGCCCCAAGAGGGTTAATAGGAGTACATCTGGATTTATATATACATTTCACTTATCTGTTACAAGCAAATTTATTTTCATTAACATCTTGACTTGTAACATAGGTTATTTTACTATCTTTATATCCCTCAATAAGTGGACAATTAAGCACACAGTGTACAAAATAGTGGCCATAGCGCTGGCCACATACATTGTATTATGTGTGATCATCATGTGTGTGCCAGAAGTACTTGTAACTAAGCTTGGCCACTACAACATCAGTCAGTATGTTCACATTGCAAGTTGCTCTATAAGCGTACTTACCTACGTTCATGTTATTGTGGGTTCTAGAGCTACTCAGGTTTCTGACTGTATTCCTCTAACATTCAGTTTCATGTTCTTCAGTACAGTAAACAAGAGTAAAGAGTGTTTGAAGCAAGAGTATTAATGCGCCTGAGTTCATAAATGACCCACAGTTTGGCGAGGAAACTTTAACGAACGACTTGTCGATCTGTCTTATGAAGCCTTTTTACTCCGAGACAAAGTGAAACATAATTGATAGTAATTATTTCAAAATGAAGTAAGTTTTAGTATTACTCCAGCCAAGGTAAGACGACAAAGTTAATCCACTGTTCAAGGGATTTTTTTTTTTTTGCAAAGAAAGATTGAGATCATTTAATCAGCACTCGGAATGTGCGTAGAATGATAAGATGATTAAGGAATATAAATGGAAGACAAGTATAAAGTAGATATAGAGTGATAAAATCTAAGTGAAAACTTGTAACTTTTGTTCTTCAATGTTTCTGAGCTCTTGAAAATAAGAGTGGTAATGCAACTGAGATTTAGTTGTAAATGTGCCTGAGCGCTGTAAATAAGTTGGTAATATATCTACGCTGGAAATAACTCTGTCGTAAATTTCAGAGAGTGAAATGTGTAAAATTACTTACACACGAATGCACACTCGTTGACTTGCATATGACTGCGTAGAACTGCATGAAAAATTCGCTTCTAAATGAATATTGTGCTTATATATATATATATATGTTTTGTGTCCGAATGTAAATGATTCCATTGCTCTGTCTGAATTACAAAAGACTTTTAACATTCTGTAGAAATCTGTTTCTGAATAAATGGTTCCTGAACAAACTAAGTATAAGTTTGTTACTAAATAAAAAGATGGGATACATTTTTTTCAGTTAGATATACTAGTATCATTAATAGTAAGAGTACTGAAGAATAAATGTCCCTTGAGACGGGTAATAATAAAATGCTTAGAAAAACTTTGACAGACTTCACATGTTGGCTACGAACACAAAAATATGTGGGGGAAGAGTGTGCGTGCGTGTGCAAGTTATATTGTATGTAGCCGGCAGGGCGGGGAATAAGTTTTAGATAAGAAGAAAATTGTTTGCTGGCTTTGCGGTCTGGAAGACACCCAGAGATAAAGGAATCCTGGTGTGGATTTTTCGTGACAAGTCTCTCCCCCTCTCTCTCTCTCTCTCTCTCTCTCTCTCTCTCTCTCTCTCTCTCTCTCTCTCTCTCTCTCTCTCTCTCTCTCTCTCTCGCTTAAATGTAATCTTGAAGGATTTCCTCAATAATTTATAGCAAGGAGGTATAGCAAAGCTTCGAAGTGATAAGAGTAATATGGGGAAGCAGTGGTTGCAATGGTGATTAATGTTACAGGAGATGTCGTGAGTGCAAGGGTAACTAGATGTATTTCAGTCGGTGTGCGATGCGAGAAAGGTATCCCCGTGTTGCATAACCCCAGCCCCGTTCGTCAGTGCACACGAAAGATTAGTGCAGAGTGCAGCATAAGTTTATAATGCACCTAAATATTAGCGTTTAAGATCTGAAGTGAATCAGATTTGGTACTGACAAGTTATCACATTAGCACTAATATCCCAACCTTTTTCTCAGTAAAAGTGACATATCAGGAAATATCTGAAGCGAAAGGAAAGAGGAATTATCTTGTTTTCTCTGAGGGGATCAATATCTTACAATACACCAGCACATGAAGTTTGAAGCCAATCAGAATTTGAATTGTCAGGCTATCAGCATTGAAAAGTGTAGGCAATTAGATAAAGTACTCGAATTATAGCAAGAAAATCAGTATTTCAGATTTAATAGTTTGAAATATTAGAAAAGACAAATTTTTCCTCAATGGAAGCAAAACTTCGACTGAGGAAAATACATCAGATCTGCGTTGAATCCGAAAAAAATGCACCTACACAACCTAGGGTGGCTCATAACCTTGTAGGAGCGACTGGTGTGGGTCGCATCCCGGGATAAAATCGACATAATTTGCCCGAAATGCTCAGCATAACAAGGGGGGCTTTCTATATAGTAGTATGTCATTGATGTCAGCTATGGTCTGTATACCTTGTACATGTACTGGTAGTAAATAAATATATTATTATTATTATTATTATTATTAATATTAAACCAATAATTTTTCACCCCGCTATATTAAAGATTGGTGCTGTTCACAATTGTACCAAAACAAAGTAATGCAATAAGGGGAAATAATAAGGTACCATTTGGAGATTAAATGCAATATAATGGGTTCCTACACATTCCATTTACAATAGCATTCTTCTTTTAGGTAGGACACACCAGTGCTGAAATTTTGAAACCGATCAAAGGAGGTTTTCTCCAGTTATCACCCTGTACAAATGGAAATGTCCTATGAAGCAATGTCCATAGGGCACCTGCGTCTGCAGATAAGCCTGTGAATATTCCCGCAGAAGCAGCGCATCAGCGCAGAAAATGTGAATCCGATCAAATAAGAAGTTCTTAAGTGTAAAGGAAAATTTTGAAGAAAAGGAAAACGTTGCTGAGAAACGTTGCCAAAGTAGGAAAGTTGATCTTCGTTAACTTTAAAACAGTCCCTAAGAACGAGAATTTTTATTTAATATTTAGATTTTTTTTCTTATTTATATTTTATTACGAATTCTTTACAGTCCTATTAGGAAAAAAAAAATGATTCTAATTTTCTACTAAAATCAATTTGATAACAGTTTAAAAAAGTCGCAAATTGACATCCCACACAGCCCAATATATATATATATATATATATATATATATATATATATATATATATATATATATATATATATATATATATATATATATATATATATATATATATATATATATATATATATATATATATATATATATATATATATATATATATATATATATATATATATATATATATATATATATATATATATATATATATATATATATATATATATATATATATATATAATATATATATATATATATATATATATATATATATATATATATATATATATATATATATATATATATATATAAAAATATATATAAAAAATATATATATATATATATATATATAAAATATATATAAATATATAAAAAAAAAAAAAAAACAAAACTTTTTAAATAATAAATATACAATAATTTAATAAATTAATATTATATTTTAATTATTAAAATTTAAATAATTTTATATTATATAAAAAAATTTTAATTAAATTAAAAAATTTTAACACTGATCTCTGGCCGAGGAGACTCGAACCAGAACCTCATACAAGGTACGCAGTGCTTTCCGACCGTACCACACTGGTCCAATACCTGGATCCAGCTTTCGCGACGTTATTCCAAGGAGATTTCAGGCAGGAAGGCTTTAGCTTTTCATTTTATCCCGCATCCCTCGACACAACTAGAGATTTTTTACAATGTAGGAATTGCAAGAGAGGCGAAATATTCACAAACACTGATCTCTCCGACGGAGACCGAACCTACGAACCCGACAAAGGTACGCAGTGCTTTACCGACCGTACCCACTGGTCCAATACCTTGGCATCCGCCCTAGACGTTATTCCAAGGCAGCCAGCTTTCGGAGAAGGTTACAGCTTTTCTTTCTATCCCTGCATCCCTCGACACAACTAAATTTTACAATTTTAAGAGGGTATTTAAACACTTTTGGCCGACGGAGACCTAACCTAGACCTATGACAATAGCAGGCACCGCCGACCACACTGTCAAATTGGCACCGGGCTTTCCAATTTTCCAAGAGCCAGTTTGGAGGAAGTTTTTATCCTCCCCGAGCATCGACACAAAGAGATTTTACATGTGGAATTCGCAAGGCAGGCGAAAATTTTAAAACCCGCCGGCCGGAAAACCTGCTTGACAAGGTACGCAGTGGGTACGGTCGGTAAAGCCTGGTACCTTGTCTATTCGGGTTGAGTCTCCGTCGGCCAAGAGTGGGAATTTCGCCTGCTCTTAACCTTTTAAAAACCTTTTGTGTCGTGCACGGGGAAAAAAGCCCTTTCCTGCTGAAAACGGCCGTCAAGAAAAGCTGGGCCCTTTGGACCGGTGTTATTGGAAGCCCGCACTGTCATGGGGAAAGCGGTTCCGTCAAAAGATCAGTAGTGAAATATTTCGCCTGCTCTAACTAGCTTAAATCTCGTTTTTCGATCACGAGGGTGAAGATGGTGTGCCTTCCTGCCGGCTGGCCGCCGGGGAAAGTCGCCAAGCTGGTGCCAGGTGGTGGTGTAGGTCGGCACTGCGCCCTTGTTGAGGTTTTCGGCCGCCCTCGCCAAAATCAGGGGGGTTTAATTTTTGCCTGCCCCTTGCAATTTAATAATATATATATATATATATATATATATATATATATATATATATATATATATATATTATATATATTTATATAAAAAGGGAGTAAGACGGAGAGCAGGATAGGGATGAACAAGGAGGCTTTAAGAAAGGTAGGGTGGTGACCAAATGTGAAACATATAGGGAACAATATTTAGATAGGGGTAAAGAGGTGTTTTCATTTATGGATTTGGAAAAGGCATATGACAGGGTGGATAGGGGGCAATGTGACAGATGTTGCAAAATGGAATAGGAGGTATTATTGAAAGCAAAAAGTTTTAGGGATAGTAGGTCAGGTTAGAGATTGGGGAGAGGGGTTATTTCCCAGTAAAAGTAGGCCTTAGACAAGGATGTGTGATGTCACCGTGGTTGTTCAATATATTTATAGATGGAGTTGTAAGAGAAGTGAATGCTCGGTGTTGGCAAGATGTGTGGGGTTAAAAGATGAATCTATCACAAAGTGGGAGTTGTCACAGGTTTTGCTGATGACACTGTCTTTTGGGAGATTCTGAAGAGAAATTGCAGAGGTTGGTGGATGAGTTTGGTAGGGTATGTAAAGAAGAAATTGAAAGTGAATATAGGAAAGAGTAAGGCGATGAGGATAACAAAAAAAATAGATAACGGAAGATTGGATATCATATTGGAGGAGAAGAGTAAAGAGGAGGTGAATGTGTTCAGATATTTGGGAGTGGATGTTCAGCAGATGGGTCTATGGAGGATGATGTGATTCATAGAATTAACTAGGGGAAAAAGGTGAGTGGTGCACTGAGGAGCTTGTGGAACAGAGGACTTTATCTATGAAAGCAAAAGGGGGGAAAGTATGAGAGTATAGTTATACCAACTCTTTGTATGGGGTGAGACATGGGTTGTGAATGCCTGAGGACAATGTGTGGTTGAATATAATGCAGAGGATCGTAGTTTGGAGATTAGGAGGGGGGGTTGGATTACCAAAACTATTATCCAAAAGGGTTAGGAGGGTTGGGGGTGGTTTGTACATATAGGAGGATGGAACAAAATGGGGAAGACTTCGGGGTGTATAAATCTGTGGGGGGGGCTAGAAAAGGTTGGGAGAGGGGATAAAGGAGGTTTTTGTGGGGGGGGGGTTGGCTTCCGCAAGCGTGCGTGAGCGTGTTAGATAGGAAGAATGGAGACAAATGGCTTTTTTGGCTTGACGTCCCCTTGGAGGTAAGCAAGGTAACATTTATAAGGGTTTCAAAAGGGGAAAGGCAGGCCGGACTTGAGTCCTGGGATGGGAAACAGTGCCGGCACTCTGAAGGAGGGGGGGTTTAAAGTTGGTTTTGTAGCTGTAGTGTAAGCACGCCTCGGCAAGACAGTGATAGAGTGAATGATGATGAAAGTGTTTATCGTTGGGCCCCCTCCCCTTTGGGGGGGAAAAGGCCTATGGGGGGGGGGGGGGGGGGAGAAAGAGAAGGGGAGAGAGAGGGGGAGAGAGAGAGAGAGAGAGAGAGGGGAGAGAAAAAAAAGGAAAAGAAAAAGAGAGAGAGAAGGGGGGAGAGAGAGAGAGAGAGAGAGAGAGAAGAGAGAAAAGAGAGAGGGAAATGCATAAAAAAGGTTCAAGGAAGAATATTTGGATTTCTTCCGAAGTCATTTGAATATTTCACTTCAACACCCCCATCCCGAGGGACGCCGTGCGGGTCAGTCCAACTTTTGGGCTCCATGAATATAAGTGTTTTAAGGCACACAAA
>WNWK01027954.1:0-25831 GCA_009830355.1 Cherax destructor | reverse complement strand
AAACAGGACTCAAAGTAGGCAAAATCGCTGATGCGTAAATATCGCCGAGAGCACTTACTCCGCAAGAGCGTAATTCAGTAACTTTTCTATCAAATTTCATATTTTTGGTTTCATTACCTTTGGAAAAAGATTATCATTTCATACGAATTTTTTTAAATCCTTAGACCCTGAGGCAATTCTCAGATCAGGGGTCTGGACCTTGAAAGGGTTAATGAAGTGATTCAGGGTAAAATGGTCAGCTAGACTTGAGTCCAAGAGGTGGAAAAGTATAGTGCCTGCTCTCTGAAGGAGGAAGGGGGGGCTGGATGTTACAGTTCAAAGGCTCAATTGATTTTTTGACTTGTGATGTCTGTGCACTTTTGACAAGACAGTTACTGAATGAATGATGGTGAATGTTTTCATTTTTGGGTCACCTTACCTTGGTGAGAGATGACTGGTGTGGTTAAAAAATTACCTTGGATAAAAAGAACTGATCAGGAAAGTTGCGGTTAAGGTCAACCTGGTTTGCATTGCTTCTACCTGTAGAGTCACTAAAGTCTCCTGCAGGAAGAAAGAACAAAATTAATAAGTTATGCCTCTACACAAATAAAAATAATAAATGAAAAAACTGAAGGGACAAGCTCAATCAATATTAATTATATATCTAATTTATTTTTAACATAATGGCTGTCTCCCATCAAGGTAGGGTGACCCAAAAAAGAAATACTTTCACTATCATTCACTCTATCACTGTCTTGCCAGAGGCATGCAGCCACTACAGTTCAGATGTCCCTATAAACCGCAAATATCCCCACACCTCCTTCATACAGGGACTGTACTTCCCACCTCTAGGACTCAAGTCCAGCTAACTGGTTTCTCTGTTACCTTGCTCAAACTCCAACAGCTCGTCAAGTCCTAAAAACCATTTGCCTCCACTCATATTTAACATGCTCACACACACACCTGTATTGTAATTGAAGCACACAGAATAAGTTAAAATAAAAGAAATCAGAAAAAACATCACAAAATTAATCTTTTTTTTTTTCAACACACCAGCCGTATCCCACCAAGGCAGGGCGACTCAAAAAAGAAGAAACACTTTCACCATCACTCGCTCCATCATTCTCTTGCCAGAGGGGCACCAATACTACAGTTCAAAAACTGCAAATATTCCCATCCCTCCTTTAGAGTAGGCACTACTGCCCACCTCCAGGACTCAAATCTGGCTAACCAGTTTTCCTGAATCTCTTCATAACTGTTACCTTGCTCACACTTCGACAGCATGTCACGTCATAAAAAAATCACTTGCCTCCACTCACTCCTATCTATTTATCTATCGTTCTATCTATCACACACAAACACACACACACACAGATGAGTCAAAGGGATGTTAGGAAGTATTTCTTCAGTCATAGAGTTGTCAGGAAGTGGAATAGTCTGGCAAGTGATGTAGTGGAGGCAGGAACCATACATAGTTTTAAGACAAGGAAGACGAGGTATGATAAAACTCATGGAGCAGGAAGAGAGAAGACCTAGTAGTGACCAGTGAAGAGGTGGGGCCAGGAGCGGAGTCTTGACCCCTGCAACCACAATTAGATGAGTACACACACTTGCTGGATGTCTAAGACCCCACGCACACAAAACTTCCTTTACCCCCTCCCTCTAACCTTTTCTAGGACAACCCCTACCCTGCCTTCCATCCGCTATGGATCTATACGCCCTCCAAGTCATCCTATTTTGTTCCATCCTCTCTTAACCCTTTCAGGGTCGGTGCCGTACTAGTACATTTTATGCACCAGGGTTGGTGCCGCACTAGTAAACGTAAATTCTAGCAGCCTCAAATTAAGCGGGAAACAGCTGGTAGGCCTACATTTGAAAAAATGGGTCTGTGTGGTCAGTGTGCGCAGTATAAAAAAAAAATCCTGCAATACACACTGTATAATGAGAAAAAAAAAACTCCGACCATATTTTTCGTTTAACCCTTTGACTGTTTCGGTTGTATACAGTAGACCCTCATTTAGCACGACTTTATGTTTGCGCGTTTTGGGTATTACGATTGAAGAATTGGCACATTTTTATCTAACACGACGTAAACCTTATTTACGCGATTCGCTGGAGGGAAAAATTTTGAGCCCGCGGTCGCCTGCAGTAGGTTAAACCATTGAGTCAGTGGGGTCCTACTAAGGGTGGCTATGAGCCACAGCAAGTGTTTAATGCTGACGAGACAAGTGTTTTCTGGAAGAAAATGCCAGCATGAACTTATATCAGTCAGCAAGAGAAAATTCACCAGGCTTCAAGACAGCAAAGGATCGTTCACCTTGCTCCTTTTGGGTAATGCATCCAGGTGATTTCAATGTAAACCCATGGTTATTTACCGCTGTAAGAATCCTCATGCTTTGAGGAAAAGGGAATTTGTTTTCCTTCGCACAAACTAAGTTTATTCAGGTATACAGAGATAGTTACATTGATTATCATACATAGCAGCATATCTGTAGAGAACCTAGGATAACCCAAAGTGTTATCCTAGAGAACCTAGGATAACCAAAGTGTTATCCTAGAGAACCTAGGATAACCCAAAGTGTTATCCTAGAGAACCTAGGATAACCCAAAGTGTTATCCTAGAGAACCTAGGATAACCCAAAGTGTTATCCTAGAGAACCTAGGATAACCCAAAGTGTTATCTAGAGAACCTAGGATAACTCAAGTGTTATCCTAGAGAACCTAGGATAACCCAAAGTGTTTACCCTAGAGAACCTAGGATAACCCAAAGTGTTATCCTAGAGAACCTAGGATAACCCAAAGTGTTATCCTAGAGAACCTAGGATAACCCAAAGTGTTATCCTAGAGAACCTAGGATAACCCAAAGTGTTATCCTAGAGAACCTAGGATAACCCAAAGTGTTATCCTAGAGAACCTAGGATAACAAGTGTTATCCTGAGAACCTAGATAACCCAAAGTGTTATCCTAGAGAACCTAGGATAACCCAAAGTGTTATCCTAGAGAACCTAGGATAACCCAAAGTTTGGGTTATCCTAGGTTCTCTACACATATGCTGCTATGTATGATAATCTTTGTAACTGTATCTGTGTATACCTGAATAAACTTATAGTTTGCAGGAAGAAAAGCAACCATTCCCTCAAGCGGCCGGTGCTAATGTTGTGGAACAGCTGGGAGACCACCCGCCTTCCCATGCTACCCCCCCCAACAACACCCTACCATCCCAGCATTCGTACGTATTCCATACGCGTCAAGCCAGCTGTGTTTGTCAAGAATAAGAGTGAATTGTGTTTTGATCTTTAAATTACTATATCTTGTATCTGCCAAGCAATCATGTCACCCAGTAGGCATACAAGTGTTGCTCAAAGTGGCAAGAAAATGTTTAAGCATTTATTAAGTCTTAGAACTAACGAAGAAAAAGATATTAGACAAGACATAACCTGTGGCTGTAATGAAGTGTTACTTTGTACACACAAAAAGATGTAAACATAAGTTTGTGTGACTAACTTACTGAATGACTTGACTGACTGACTTACTGAATGACTTGACTGACTTACTGAATGACTTGACTGCTTACTGAATGACTTGTCTGACGACTTACTGAATGACTTGTCTGACTGACTTACTGAATGACTTGACTGACTGACTTACTGAATGACTTGACTGACTGACTTACTGAATGACTTGACTGACTGACTTACTGAATGACTTGACTGACTGACTTACTGAATGACTTGACTGACTTGACTTACTGAATGACTTGACTGAATGACTTGACTGACTGACTTACTGAATGACTTGACTGACTTACTGAATGACTTGTCTGACTGACTTACTGAATGACTTGACTGACTTACTGAATGACTTGACTGACTTACTGAATGACTTGACTGACTTACTGAATGACTTGACTGACTTACTGAATGACTTGACTGACTGACTTACTGAATGACTTGACTGACTTACTGAATGACTTGTCTGACTGACTTACTGAATGACTTGACTGACTTACTGAATGACTTGACTGACTTACTGAATGACTTGACTGACTTACTGAATGACTTGACTGACTGACTTACTGAATGACTTACTGAATGACTTGACTGACTGACTTACTGAATGACTTGACTGACTTACTGAATGACGACTGACTTACTGAATGCTGACTGACTTACTGAATGTCTTGACTGACTTACTGAATGTCTTGACTGACTTACTGAATGTCTTGACTGACTTACTGAATGTCTTGACTGACTTACTGAATGTCTTGACTGACTTACTGAATGACTAGACTTAATGAATGACTTGACTGACTTAATGAATGACTTGACTGACTTAATGAATGACTTGACTGACTTACTGAATGTCTTGACTGACTTACTGAATGTCTTGACTGACTTACTGAATGTCTTGACTGACTTACTGAATGTCTTGACTGACTTAATGAATGACTTGACTGACTTAATGAATGACTTGGCTGACTTAATGAATGACTTGACTGACTTAATGAATGACTTGACTGACTTAATGAATGACTTGACTGACTTACTGAATGACTTTATTAAAGTTAGAGACACTCAGTACAACTATCGACTTCAGTTCCAGAATCTCTACTATCCACCTCAGCCCAGTAGGGCCACAGCATAACTCTCCCTCTCTTCACAATCATCCACAAACATCAGCACCCACAATTTAAGGTAAATACTATTATTTCTGTTACATTTGTAGTCTTAAGCAGTAAAAACAACGTAATACATCACGATAATGAACTACAATTACATATTCTCTTTTATATTTGTAAGATCTGTTGGTCTAAAAAAAACTTGTTTGGCTTTTTGGGGACTCTCAGGACTGTAACCCTATTTTTCCCATAAGTTCTTTTAATTATCTAACACGATTTTACCTAACACGATGTTTTCAGGACTGTAACTACCGTGCTAAATGAGGGTCTACTGTATATTCGTCTTACGAGCCACTGTTTCGGACGTATCTACACGCCTTAATTCTAGCGGCCTCAAATCAAGCAGGAGAAAGCTGGTAGGCCCACATGTAAGAGAATGGGTCTGTGTGGTCAGTGTGCGCAGTATAAAAAAAATCGGGCAGCCAGTGGTGCATTGTGGGAAAGCCATTTCAGTAGTCCATGTTCAGCATGCATAGCGGTAAGAAATACCCGACTCCCCGGCGAATCTGGGACTCTTCCCCACTGATAGCTCTAACACAGATGGAAGTGTCTCTGAAGATGAATTTCATGGTTTTGAAGAGTTTGTGACTAAAAGCAATGCCCAGGATACCAGAAGGAAGGAAGGAAGGAAGAAAGAAAGTAAGGAAGGAAGGAAGAGATGAGAGGAAGGAAGGAAAGAAGAGATGAAAGGAAGGAAAGAAGAAATGTGAGGAAGGAAGGCGGAAAGGAAGTAAGGAAGGAAAGAAGAAAGGAAGAAAGAAAGAAAGGAAGGAGAGATGAGAGGAAGGAAGGAACAAAAGAAGTAAGAAAGGAAGGAAGAAAAAAAGGAAGGAATGAAGGAAGAAAGGAAGGCAGGAAAGAAGAGATGAGAGGAAGGAAGGAAGAGATGAGAGGAAGGAAGGAAGGAAGGAATGAAGGAAGAAAGGAAGCTAGGAAGGAGGTTGTGGGGAAGAAGACATGGGTCCCCTTTTGTGTTGACAGGTTGACAGCAGTGAGGGTGGTGAGTAATGGTATAATATGTCATTTTGACAGCTGCCTTACCCTGACTCAGCAAATTTAGATGTCCACACACACACACAAAGCTTCAAGTGCTAAGGGAAGTTGATGGAAAGTGTCCAGTCATTATATATGTGTATATATATTACAGGTATAACTCAACATTCACGTTTTCCACTTTCACGGGCTTCACACATTAGCGAATTCCCGGCCGCCAAATTCCCAGCCGCCAAATTCTCACCCACCAAATCATATTTAAGTTTCCCGCCACCCGAGCGTCCCTACTACCTTCCCTCCAACCCGGCAGCCAGCCCGCCCACCACTCACTCACTGAGTGTTTTCTTCGTTCATTATTTGTTATTAAACTACAGTATAACATGTATGTAGTACTATATACAGTGGTACCCCGGTTTACGATATTTTTTCATTCCAGAATGCTGTTCAAGTGCCATTACCAAACGAATTTATCTCCTTAAGAAATGTTGTAAAATAGACTAGTCCTTTTAGACCCCCAAAATTACACTTACAAAAGCATTTAAAAAAATAAACTTACATAAAAGGGTGAGTTTGGGGACCATCGTAAACCGGGGTACCACTGTAGTACAATATTTTACTATGTTTTCATGCGTTTTATGATTGTTCATGGTTCAATAGGTTAAGGAAGCAGTAAGTAATGAATGTACTAAATAAAGGTTATCTATCTATTACATTTATTCCAAATTGATATCAGAAACATGATAAATACCCTAGAACTGTAATAAAAATGCTGAAATGAATAATATATGCCATATTATATGAGGGGTAAGAGAAGCAGGCAGACCGCCACAATAAAAGATGTTTACATCAGAGTAAACATGCCTAAATCACTCTTGTTATAAGAACAAATGCAAAAATAGCATTTATTATTTTTAGTATAATAGTAATTTATAATAATTGATCTGGAACACTTTAAATGTCATCAGTAATTGGTAGCTGACTTTTAGAGCACTCCACAGCAATTATTATTAATTATTATTATTTATTATTATTATTTCCTACAATATATTGCAGGGAAATAATAATTATTATTATTCTTATTATTAACCCTTTGGGGGTCGGTGCCGTACTAGTACGTTTTACGAGCAGGGGTTGGTGCCGTACTAGTACGCCCAAATTCTAGCGGCCTCAATTTAAGCAGAAAACGTCTGTTAGGCATACATATGAAAGAATGGGTCTGTGTTGTCAGTGTGCGCAGTATGAAAAAAATCCTGCACTACACACTGCATAATGAGAGAAAAAAAACTGACCGTTTTTTCGATTAAAACAGCGACTTTGCAGTCGATTTTCGTATGGTATTTATTGATGTATTCTCGTTTTCTTGGTCTCATTTGATAGAATGGAAGATATATTACAGAAATAGAGATGATTCTGATTGGTATGACAATAACAAGTACCTTGAAATTGAGCTCAAAGTAGCGAAAATGTTCGATTTTTGACGATGTTCAAGAGTAAACAAATCACACCATGCCTCCAATACACATCAACTGGCGAGTCTCATATTCATGCACAAGTGCTCTGATATTATTTATACCATTTTTACAATGATGCAGTTGTATACATAACAGTAAATCTTCTATTTTTTGTGAGAATAAAAATTCAAAATGAAAAGCAAAAGTAATGAAACAGGGGCCTGGAGACGTGACTAATGAACAGAGAACATGTTATTTTAGTGCCAGGAATGTCTGCCTTGTTTACTCTGGACCCTATTTTGAAATTGGCATCGTTTGAAATTTGTGTGAAATTGGCCAAATTGCCATTTTCTGACCACTATTTTGGGTAGTTGAAATTGGTAAATAGGCGGTTTCTTGTACTCAATCGATAGAAGAAATGGAGTTCTAGCGAAATAGCTATAATTTTAGGAGACTGAAGCATTGGAATTTGTCGAAAATAGGGCTCAAAGTGGGCAAAATCGCCGATGCGTAAGTGTCATGGCTACCGCTAACTTCGCAAAAGCATAATTCCGTTAGTTTTCGATAAAATTTCATAATTTTGGTGGCGTTATGATCGGAAAAAGATTCTCTATAATTTAATATGAAAAACTTTATTTTATTTTTCCAAAAAATTTTCGACCCCAAGAACACTTTCCTGAGAAGGCCTGTCGACCCCCAAAGGGTTAATATTAATATTATTATTATTATTTTCTTACAATATATTGTAGGGAAATAATAATAATAATAATAATAATAATAATTAATAATAATTGCTGTGGAGTGCTCTAAATGTCAGCTACCAAATACTGATAACATTTAAAGTGCTCCAGATCAATTATTATAAATTATTATTATTCTAAAAACAATAAATGCTATTTTTGCATTTGTTCTTACGACAAGAGTGATTTAGACATGTTTACCCTGATGTAAACATCTTTTATGGTGGCGGTCTGCCTGCTTCTCTTACCCCTCATATAATATGGCATAAATTATTCATTTCAGCATCTTTATTACAGTTCTAGGGTATTTATCATGTTTCTGATATCAATTTGGAATAAATGTAATTGATAGATAACCTTTATTACTAATATTAGTGTAATTACACAACATTTTATTAGCGCTAAGGTTAACATCCATCACCTATGACGACTCACCAGACAATGACTTACTGCTAGCCTCTCCTCCCTACAATAGCTCCTCCCACTTCGTAACAATGTTAGATGGTGAATTTAATGTATTTTTCTGTAAGCTTAACTCGTTGTATGTGTATTTTACTTTTTTATTGTTTTCTGTAATATATGAGTTATGCAAATTAAAATAAAGTTATGAAGTTGGAGTTTCATTTTTTTTTTCTAATGTATACATATTTAATTTAACATTTGGCATCATTACAAAGTGGGCAGAGCTACAGCAGAGGGAGAAGAAGCAGTGTGTCAGTAACTTGATTCCCCATGACACTTCACAACACTATAAAATACGTATTGTATAATTATACTATTACAGGCCTCCCTCCACAGCCAGTTCATGTCAAAATAACATGTATATAGTACATTATTTTACGATGTTTATATGTGTTTTATGATTGTTCATGGTTCAATAGGTTAAGGAAGCAGTATTGTATTATATTTCCCTACAATATATTGGGGCACCAAACATTCGCGATTTTTCAACATTCACGAGGCTCTTGATCCCCTAACCCTCGCGAATGTTGAGGGATACCTGTACACCTTTCATAGCAACACACCTAACCCCTTCACTTTTGGAAGCCCTGAAATTAAAAGTGCTGACCATGTAAGATGTTAGAGAATCTTCTTCTGAAGGAAATGACACCAAAAATAAAAAAATTATGGAATACTTACAGAATTACACAGTTGCAAAGATGGGGGTCTGGGTGCAATTTAAGCATCAGCAATTTTGCTCACTTTGAGTCCTATTTTAAGCCAACTCCATTGCTTAATTCAATCAAATTCGGAACTATTTCACTAATATACTTTTTGTTCTATTGAGCACAAGAAACCACCCATTCAACTACCCTATAAACTGCAAAGATTTCAGTAAATTGGCCAATTTTACACAAATTTAAAATTACATTTTAAAAACAGAGCTCAAAATAAACACTGTAGGCATTCCAGCCACTAAAGCAACATTTCCTTTGTTCATTAATCACATCCCCAGGCCCTCCATTTTGAATTCAACACACCAAAAAACAAAGTTTTACCCTATTTCTTGGATAATAAAATAGTATCAGGAATGACTGGTCATGGTTGACAGCATCCCAACACCTGAAGCAGATATAGTAAGAACCCATGAAACAGACCAAAGGAAAAGGTGGGATAGTGGGGCCTCACCCATCTTTAGGAAAATTGTCAAAAATCAAATATTTCAGCTACTTCTGAAATATCTGATTTCTATTTCACTAGTGTGTCTTCCATTCTATCAATTGATACCAAGAAACAGCCAATAAATCCACAAAAGCCATCACAGAAAACACCTCAAAGTTGCTCTGTCTATCTGTCTGTCTAGCTCTGTCTATCTGTCTGTCTAGCTTTGTCTATCTGTCTGTCTAGCTCTGTCTATCTGTCTGTCTAGCTCTGTCTATCTGTCTCTCTGTCTCAGAGAGAGCCACGTGTGAACCAACAAGTATTACACATGACTTCATGGTCACACCTGATTCCTGAGCAAGTGTAAATACGTATTACCTGCCAGTCATGCTTACTATGCATTATATCTACAAGCACAGTATAGCACTTTGTCTGGATTTTTGGGGTTATCCTAGGTAATTTACATTATGTATAATTGTATTTATGTGTACCTGTGAGACATAGATAGACAGAGAAAGATATAGATACAAACAGACAGACGGAGATAGAGACAGCCAAAGTCAATCAGCCAGCCGCTGGCCGGCCAGCCGAACATGTATTGCATGTTTCAGAATTGTTTCTCTTTACTTAGGGCAGAGATTATGAGACATTCTGGCAGGATGACACAACCAGTTGTGCCAAAATTGAAAGGGTGTTGCACAAATGTTGCACATGGGTTATTATCAAGGTTTTTGATATTTCCTCAAACACTTGTGGCCACATCCACCTCAAAGCCACTAAACTCGGGGTCAACATCACTTTCCTCTTAAAATGGGAGTGTTAATACTACATGACACTGGTGAATCCCAGGTGTTTGCCACACTGTTTGCTCTAGCTGGCACTCAATTGAACTGGTGCTCCCACAAGGTACTAAGTAGTCTCAGATTTTTTTTAATACTGCGCACACCGAGTGTTAAGACCCATTCTATGCTGACCAGGCATCTCAGGCCAACCGTGCCAAATTTGGAGGCAGAAAAGATAAAACGTAGATCTACGTTTGGAGCGCTAGTTGCAAGAATGGAGATCTACATTTGGACAGTTAAGGGGTTCTTTCTTTCAACACGTCGGCCATTTCCCACCGAAGCAGGTTGCCCAAAAAGAAAAACGAAAGTTTCTCTTTTTACATTTAGTAATATATACAGGAGAAGGAGTTACTAGCCCCTTGCTCCCGGCATTTTAGTCGCCTCTTACGACACGCATGGCTTACGGAGGAAGAATTCTGTTCCACTTCCCCATGGAGATAAGAGGAAATAAGAACAAGAACTAGTAAGAAAATAGAAGAAAACCCAGAGGGGTGTGTATATACATATATGCTTGTACATGAATGTGTAGTGTGACCTAAGTGTAAGTAGAAGTAACAAGACATACCTGAAATCTTTCATGTTTATGAGACAGAAAAAAGACACCAGCAATCCTACCATCATGTAAAACAATTACAGGCTTTCGTTTTACACTAATAAAGAGGCTCAATGTGCAACCCTAACACTTACCTTCTATAGCAGCTTCACACACTGTGTGAACCTAACACTTACCTTCTGTGGCAGCTTCAAACCCATCCGGGTTCATGGAAGCCATGATGTGAATTCTTGTGTTGTTAACGAGATTAGTAACACGCTGATCAGTGCCATATCCCTCTAATAGGTACTGCATCAACAGCAATAAGGTTTCACGTCCAACTGCCTCATTTCCATGCATGTTACCAATGTATTTGAACTCCGGCTCCCCTGTGTAACAATAAGTACAAAATATTTGATACCGTAAACTTAGCTTTATTAATGAAATTATATAAAAAGACATCTTAAGGTAAAATAAATATACGTACATACAAAATAACTGCCCTTTTAAAATGGAGAAAAGATTTAAATCTTTCAAAATGTAAACCAAATATAATTTTATCTGATAGTTTTACATCTCTGCTAAATAAATTATTTGCACATTTCCAGCATTGCCAAAAAATGTCAAATGAAAGCTCTAGGTTCCTTTCTGTAACACTGTAAACATTTCCATTCTTCTCATCTTGTTCCCCATGAAAGACTACAGGACAAATAATAGGCAAATCATTAAAATAAAGACAACAAATTTTAGTCTGAAAGAAAATGTCAAGTACAGTGGTACCCCAAGTTTCGGCCATAATTCATTCCAGAAGGCTGTTCAAGTGCCGTTACCGAACAAATTTGTTCCCATAAGGAATAATGTAAATTAGATTAGTCTGTTTCAGACCCCCAAAAATACACTTACAAAAAGCACTTACAATAATACACTTACATAATTGTTCAAGTTGGGAGCTGTACAAAACTCGGGGTACCACTGTATTGGGAGAAAAAATTTGAAGAGAGAAATGTCAGTAGTGGGATCCCACAAGGATCAGTACTTCAATAATGTTTCTGATTTATAAAAATGACTTGACAGAATGAATAAACTAAATGAACTTGCTTATTGATAACTAAAAACTACTAAAAAAGTAAGTACAGTGGAACCCCGAGTTTCGGCCGTAATCCGTTTCAGGAGCTAGGCCTAAAGTCGAAGCGGCCGAAAGTCGAAGCAATATTTCCCATAAGAAATAATAAAAATACAATTAATCCGTTCCAGACACCCAAAAATAATCACAAAAAACACATTTTTTAAAGAATAACTATAGTTTTACATACAGAAAACAATTATAAATATATATAAAGTAATAAATTTAAAATTAAACATTTAAATAAACATTTAAAATAACATTTACTTACCTTTATTGAAGAGACTTGCTGGCATCTGGAAGATAGGGAGGAGGAGAGGGGAAGCACTCATTGTTTGGAAGGGAAATCCCCCTCCATAAGGACTTCAGGTAACAAGTCCCTCTCTGGGGTTACTTCCCTTCTTTGTCTTTTAATGCCACTAGGACCAGTTTGTGCTCTGTTTCTGGCGCCTCTTTAAGATGTCCCTAAAATGGGACATCGTTTTGTCACTGAACATGTTGCAGATATGGGTTGTTTGAGCTTGCTCAGGGTGGTATTTCTCCATGAAGCTTTGCAGCTTATTCCACATTCCACACATGTCATTAACCCTTTCAGGGTAGACAGGCCCTCTCCCAAACTCGTTCTCAGGGTCGCAAAGTTTTCAGGAAAAAAAAATTATTTTTTCTTATTAAATGATAGAGAATTATTTTCCGATCATAATGACACCAAAAGTATGAAATTTGATGAAAAACTAACGGAATTATGCTCTCGCAAAGTTAGCAGTATCAACGATATTTATGCATCGACGATTTCGCCCACTTTGAGCCCTATTTTCGGCCAATTCCAATGTTTCAGTCTACCAAAATTTTAGCTATTTCGCTAGAATTCCATTTCTTCTATCAATTGAGTACAAGAAACCGCCAATTTACCAATTTGAACTACCCAATAAAGTGGTCAGAAATTGGCAATTTGGCCAATTTCACACAAATTTCAAAAGATGCCAATTTCAAAATAGGGTCCAGAATAAACGAGACAGACATTCCTGGCACTAAAATTACATTTTATCTGTTCATTAGTCATGTTTCCAGGCTCCTCTTACATTACTTTTGCTTTCCATTTTGAATTTTTATTCTCACAAAAAATAGAAGATTTTCTGTTATGTATACTAATGCATCATTGTAAAAATGGTATAAATAATATAAGCACACTTGTGCAAGAATATTAGACTCCTCAGTTGATGTGTATTGGACGCATGGCGTGATTTGTTTACTCCTGAACATCGGCAAAAATTGAACATTTTCGCTACTTTGCGCTTAGTTTCAAGATACTTGTCATCGTGAAACCAATCAAAATTATCTCTATTTCTGTGATATATCTTCCATTCTATCAAATGAGACTAAGAAAACGAGAATACAACCATAAATACCATACAAAAATAGACTGCAAATTTGCTGTTTTAAACCAAAAAACACAGTCAGAGTTTTTTTTCCTCATTACGCACTGTGTGGTGCAGGATTTTTTTTATACTGCGTACACTGACCGTACAGACCCATTCTCTCACATCTAGGCCTACCAGCCTGTTTCTGCTTGATTTGAGGGCGCTAGAATTTAGGCGTACTAGTACGTCAGAAACTCTGGAGCGTAAGCCGTACTAGTACGGCCAAAACCCTGAAAGGGTTAAGCACTGAAGAAGGCACCTCCTTCCCTCTCTCTTCTTCCTCCTCCTGTGAAGCAAGTTCCTCAACTGTGGTGTGATGCTGTTGCAGATGAAGCTCTTGCAGCTATTCAGTGGTTAGCTCTGTGAAATAAGTCACCCATGGTGACTTATTTCATAGTCACAATCAATAAACAATCCCTAAACACAATGAATTTAGTGTTAAATGTTTGGATGAGCACGCAGGGTGATGTACACTCAAGGGTAAACAATACTAGACTGGCTCACAGCGCCTGTGCGGCGAGGTGCTCAAACGCAGGCAAGCGGATAGGTCTGGTACGCTGGCCGCAACTCGGGGTAACAGCCGAAAGTCGGGGCAAAATTAGGCCGAAAAAAGCGACAGAAACTCGAAGCGGCCAATAGTCAGGGTGGCCGAAACTCGGGGTTTCACTGTACAAAATAATTATAAATTCATACAAGACAACCTTGATTAATTAAGCAAATGATGTCATAGAGGATATAATTTAATGAAGTGCCATGTAATATAAATGGGGGAAAGAAAAATAGTCCATACTAAAGACTGTAGAGTGCATGATCAAGAGCAATATTTAGAGGAGTTTACCTCTGAAACAAAATGAACACAAACAGGAAAAAATAAATTATTTAGACTACACTCGGTAGTTTCTTTATTGTTGTGGGTTAAGTTACATGGTGGGTACAGGAAGACAGGGTAGGTGTCATCCTAGGAAAGGTTGGAGGGAGGGGGTAAAGCACGTTTTGTGTGCAAGACTTCCAGCAAGCATGCATGAGTGTGTTACATAGGAGTGAGTTTAGATGAATAGTTTTTATGACTTGATGTGCTGGTGGAGTGTGAGCACAGTAACATTTATGAAAAGATTCAGGGAAACCAGTTAGCTGGAGGTGGGAAATACAGTGCCTGCTCTCTGAAGGAAGGGGTGATGCAGTTTTTTTTAAACCGCAGTGCAGGCATGCCTCTGGCAAAAAAGTGATGGAGTGAATGATGATGAAGGTGTTTCTTCTTTTTCGAATCACCCATCCTAGGTAGGAAATGGGGTCGGTGCCGTACTAGTACGTTTTACGAGCAGGGGTTGGTGCCGTACTAGTACGCCCAAATTCTAGCGGCCTCAATTTAAGCAGAAAACGTCTGGTAGGCATACATATGAAAGAATGGGTCTGTGTGGTCAGTGTGCGCAGTATAAAAAAAATCCTGCAGTACACACTGCATAATGAGAGAAAAAAAACTCTGACCGTTTTTTTCGATTAAAACAGCGACTTTGCAGTCGATTTTCGTATGGTATATATTGATGTATTCTCGTTTTCTTGGTCTCATTTGATAGAATGGAAGATATATTACAGAAATAGAGATGATATTGATTGGTATGACAATGACAAGTACCTTGAAATTGAGCTCAAAGTAGCGAAAATGTTCGATTTTTGACGATGTTCAAGAGTAAGCAAATCACACCATGCCTCCAATACACATCAACTGGCGAGTCTTATATTCATGCACAAGTGCTCTGAAATTATTTTTGTTTTTTTCCAAAAAAATTTCGACCCCAGGAACACTTTCCTGAGAAGGCCTGTCGACCCCCAAAGGGTTAATAAAAAGAATAAAAAAATATAGGCCTACGTTAGAACTCTTTTCAGGGACAAAAAAAAAAAAAAAAAAGCTTTAGAATACTACTCATGACATACGACAAATCCATCTTAGAGCATGCTGCACCCACATGGAGACCATATCAGGACAATTACTTAACCCTTTGACTGTCAGAGGCCCCATTCTGAAACTGTCATTCTATGTCGGAAAATTTTGGAAAAAAAAAAAAAAAAAAAAATTTCTTATGAAATGATAGAGAATCTTTTCCCGATTGTAATGACACCAAAAGTATGAAATTTGATTGAAAACTTACGGAATTACGCTCTCGCAAAGTTAGCGATGTCAGTGATATATACGCATCGGCGATTTCGCCGAATTTGAGCCCTATTTTAGGCCAATTCCATTGGGACAGTCGACCAAATTCATAGCAATTTCTTTAGAACTCCATTTGTTCTATCGATTGAGTACAATAAATCACCAATTTACCGATTTCAACTACCCAATAAAGTGGTCAGAAAATGGCAATTTTGCCAATTTCATGCAAAATAAAAAAGATGTCAATTTCAAAATAGGGTCCAGAATAAACAATGCAGACATCCCTAGCACTAAAATAAGACGTTATCTGTTCATTAGTCATGTCTTTAGGCCCCTCTTACATTACTCTTGCTTTCTATTTTGATTTTTTATTCATACAAAAAATAGAAGATTTATTGTTATGAAGACTATTGCATTATTGTAAAAACTGTATACATAATATCTGTGCACTTGTGAAAGAATATTAGACTCACCAATTGATGTGTATTGGACGCATGGTGTGATTTGTTTACTTTTGAACATTGGCAAAAATCGAACATTTCCGCTACTTTGAGCTCAATTTCAAGATCGTTTACATCATGAAACTAATCAAAATCATCTCTATTCCTGTAATATGTTTCCCATTCTATCAAATGAGACCATGAAAAAGAGAATACAACCATAAATACTATACGAAAATACACCTCAAAGACGGCGTTTTAATTAAAAAAAAGGTCGGAGTTTTTTTGTTCTCATTATGTACAGCTTGCTGCAGGATTTTTTTTATACTGCGCACACTGACCACACAGACCCATTCTCTCACATGTGGGCCTACCAGCTTTCTCCTGCTTGATTTGAGGCCGCTAGAATTTAGGAGTATAAATACGTCCGAAACATTGGCTGGTAAGACGTATATATACGTCCGAAACAGTCAAAGGGTTAAAAAGCTTGAGAAAGTACAAAGGTTAGCAATCAGATTAGTTATGGAACTGAGGGATGATGTAATATGAGGAGAAGCTAAAGGAAATGAACCTAATGACCTCAAAGGAGAGAACAACCACAGGAGATATGACCATGGTATACAAGATACTCAGGGTGGATAAAGGAAAATAGTTTGAAGTGACAAGAACAAGGATAAAGAGGCATAGATGGAATCTAAAAAACAAAGATGAGTTACAGAGATGTTGTGAAGCACATCATCAGAATACACTGCAATACCATGTGGTAAAGAAAATTCAATACAGAGCAAAAATTAAATAGGATAAGGACTTGAGTCCTTGAAATGGGAAGTACAATGCCTGCACTTTAAAGGAGGGGTTTGGGATATTGGCAATTTGGAGGTTAACTTTTAAACTGTCGTATCTGAGCACCTCTGCAAAGACAGTGATTATGTATGAGTGAGGTGAAAGTGTTGAATACAAATACATACAAATACAAATATTTATTTCATTGCTAGTTTACATAGGTTTTGTTATTACAATCATAAATTGAAGTGCAAGGAAAGCCACAGACATGCCATGGCATTAGGGGCAGCTTAATCTAATGGCTTATAGAATATGAACATAATATTAGAGAAATTGAGTGAATTTGTTTTTAGATCGTTCAAATTATAATATTATGATAATACATTGTTCAAATTACAATATGATGATATTACATTGTAACAAATGTTTAGTAGGATGGTAATATAATAGTAAAAATTATCTTTAGGAAAATAATATTGAGCATTTTTTAAAGCAATTTACAGTATGAGTATTTAGTTTAGGGTGAGTAGGTGGTTTTTGAGAAGAGTCTTAAATTGATTTTCAGACAAGGTTATTTTAGTATTTACTGGTAATGAATTCCAGATTCTGGGGCCCTTTATGTGCATAGAATTTTTACATAGGTTGATATGGACACGGGGTATATCAAAACATGATCTGTGTCTTGTGTTGTGGTCATGGGTCCTATTAAGGTTGGTGAGAATTTTGAGCGGAGGGTTTATATTAGAATGTAGCGTTCTATGTATGTAGTAGGCACAAGAATAAGTGTGAATGTTCTTTATGGTGAGTAGTTTTAGTCTTTTGAATATTGGTGGAGTATGCTGTCTAGAGTGGGAATTTGTTATCATTCTGACTGCAGCCTTTTGCTGGGTTATGAGTGGCCTAAGGTGATATAATGGTGTTGAACCCCATGCACAGATTCCATAGGTGAGATATGAGTAGATGAGTGAGTGATATAGTGCAAGGAGAGCTGATTGAGGCACATAGCAGCGTATCTTTGATAATATGCCTACTGTCTTTGAGATTTTCTTGGAAATGTGTTGTATATGTGTTTGGAATTTAAGGCTACTGTCAATGTGGATTCCTAGGAAATTTCTCTCTGTGAGTCTTGTGATAGGTGAACCATTGAGCGTTATGTTAAGTGGAACATTTGTGGCTCTGTTTCCAAACTGTATGAAGTAGGTCTTGTCAGTACAGTGGACCCCCGAGTTTCGTAAAAACTTCACTCCTGAAGTCTGCTCAAGTGCCATTACCGAACGAATTTACTCCCTTAAGGAAAAATGTCACGTAGGTTAGTCTATTTCAGACCCCCAAAAATACTTTTCCACAAGCACTTACAATATTATACTTACATAAATGTACGATTTCCGGGGTTTACGAAACTCAGGGGTCCACTGTATTTAGAGTAAGTTTATTAGTCGTCATCCATGTTGATATTTTCTGTAATTCGGCATTAACAGTATTGGCCAGTATGACTGGATTTGGGTGAGAGAAGACATACGTTGTGTCATCTTCAAATAATATGCGTTTAAGTAGTTGTGATGCATTCGGTAGGTCATTGATGTAAATGAGGTATAGGAGTGAACCCAGTACACTTCCTTGAGGGACTCCGACTGTAATTTGTTGTGTGGAAGAGTTCGCTCCATTTGTGTACACGTATTGGCTTCTGTTACTGAGGTATGACTTTAGGTAGTTGAGTGCCCTCTTTCTTTTTGGGTCACCCTGAATCGGTGGGAGACGACCGATGTGTTGAAAAAAAAAAGAAAGGAAGAAAGTTGAAAGAGAACACCGATAAGAGTAAGGTGATAAGGGTATTAAATGATTTAAAAATTAGATATCAGATTGGAGAGAGGGAGTATGGAAGAAGTGAATGTATTCCGATATTTGGGAGTAAACCTGTCGGTGGATGGGTTTATGGAGGACAAGATAAACCATAGAACTGATGAAGGAAAAAAGGTGGGTGGTGCACTGAGGTATCTGTGGAAACAAAGAACATTATTCATGGAGGCAAAGAAGAGAATGTATGAAAGTATAGTGGTACCAACACTCTTATATGGGTGTGAAGCATGGATTGTAAATGTTGCAGCAAAGAGGAGGCTGGAGGCAGTGGAGATGTCATGTCTAAGGGCAACGTGTGGAGAAAAATATTATGCAAAGAATTCGTAGCGTGGAAATTAGGAAATGTGGAGTTACTAAAAGTATTATTCAGAGCTGAGGAAGGATTGTTGAGGTAGTTTGGTCATTTAGAGAGGATGGAGCAAAATAGCATGACTTGAGGGTTTATAAATCTGTAGTGGAGGGAAGGACGGGTACAGGTCATCCTAGAAAAGAATGGAGGTAAGGGGCAAAGGAGGTTTTGTGTGCAAGGGGCTTGGACATACAGCAGGCATGTGTAAGCATGTTAGGTAGGAGTTAGTGGAGACAAATGGTTTTTGGGACTTTACAAGCTGTTGGAGTGTGAGCATTGTAATATTTTGTGAAGGGTTTCAGGGAAACCTGTTAGCCAGACTTGAATCCTGGAGGTGGGAAGTACAATGTCTGCACTTTAAAGGAGGAGTTAGGGATATTTGCTGTTTGGAATGACATCTAAACTGTTGTATCTGCGCACCTCTGCAAAGACAGTGTGAATGATGGTGAATGTTTTTTTTTTTTTTGGTTCACCCTGCCTCCCTGATGTGTGGAGCTGACCTCCACACATCAACACACTGAGTACAGCAAGCCTTCAAAGACACCTTCAACTTGGATAGGAGTATATTTACATATTGGCAGTTTAAAAAGAGATAAAATTAAAAATTATTCTAACCAGGTTCATGAATTCCAGGATGATCAGATATCTCCAAGACAAATAATTCCCGACCTCGAACACTTGATCCTACAGAATATAGCCGGGCAAGGTTTGGATATTTTTGTGCTAATTTCTCAAGGAATGCTTCTAGCTCTGGATAATGGTGGTACCTGTGGGAAGAAATACAGTAGTATAAATGTAGTATTAAAAATTATCAGGCAATCTGAGGTACAAAATGACACAATTAGTATTGCAACCCCAGAATGGAGCCCAATGCACAGGCATGCACATGCATATATATACATACACACATCTAGGTTTTTCTTCTTTTCCTTAATAGCTCTTGTTCTTTTTATTTTCTCTATTGTCCATGGGGAAGTGGAACAGAATTCTTCCTCCGTAAGCCATGCGTGTCGTATGAGGCGACTAAAATGCCGGGAGCAATGGGCTAGTAACCCCTTCTCCTGTACACATTTACTAAAAAAGAGAAGAAGAAAAACTTTATAAAACTGGGTTGTTTGAATGTGCGTGGATGTAGTGCGGATGATAAGAAAGAGATGATTGCTGATGTTATGAATGAGAAGAAGTTGGATGTCCTGGCCCTAAGCGAAACAAAGCTGAAGAGGGTAGGCGAGTTTCAGCAGGGAGAAATAAATGGGATTAAGTCAGGAGTATCTGAGAGAGTTAGAGCTAAGGAAGGGGTAGCAATAATGTTGAAGGATCAGTTATGGAAGGAGAAGAGGGAATATAAATGTGTAAATTCAAGGATTATGTGGATTAAAATAAGGGTCGGATGCGAAAAGTGGGTCATAATAAGCGTGTATGCACCTGGAGAAGAGAGGAGTGTAGAGGAGAGAGAGAGATTTTGGGAGATGTTAAGCGAATGTATAGGAACTTTTGAACCAAGTGAGAGAGTAATTGTGGTAGGGGACCTAAATGCTAAAGTAGGAGAAACATGTAGAGAGGGTGTGGTAGGTAAGTTTGGGGTGCCAGGTGTAAATGATAATGGGAGCCCTTTGATTGAACTTTGTATAGAAAGGGGTTTAGTTATAGGTAATAAATATTTTAAGAAAAAGAGGATAAATAAGTATACAAGATATGATGTAGGGCGTAATGACAGTAGTTTGTTGGACTATGTATTGGTAGATAAAAGACTGTTGAGTAGACTTCAGGATGTACATGTTTATAGAGGGGCCACAGATATATCAGATCACTTTTTAGTTATAGCTACAGTGGGAGTAAAAGGTAGATGGGATACAAGGAAAATAGAAGCAGTAAGTAAGAGAGAGGTGAAGGTTTATAAACTAAAAGAGGAGGCAGTTAGGGTAAGATATAAACAACTATTGGAGGATAGATGGGCTAGTGAGAGTGTAGGCAATGGGGTCGAAGATGTATGGGGTAGATTTAAAAATGCAGTGTTAGTGTGTTCAGCAGAAGTTTGTGGTTACAGGCGAGTGGGTGCGGGAGGGAAGAAGAGCGATTGGTGGAATGATGATGTAAAGAGAGTAGTAAGGAGAAAAGTTAGCATATCAGAGGTTTTTACAAAGTAGAAGTGATGCAAGGAGGAAGAGTATATGGAGAGAAAAGAGAGGTTAAGAGAGTGGTGAAGCAATGTAAAAAGAGAGCAAATGAGAGAGTGGGTGAGATGTTATCAACAAATTTTGTTGAAAATAAGAAAAAGTTTTGGAGTGAGATTAATAAGTTGAGGAAGCCTAAGGAACAAATGGATTTGACAGTTAAAAATAGGAGAGGAGAGTTATTAAATGGAGAGTTAGAGGTATCAGGAAGATGGAGGGAATATTTTGAAGAGTTGTTAAATGTTGATGAAGATAGGGAAGCTATGATTTCGTGTATAGGGCAAGGAGGAATAACATCTTGTAGGAGTGTGGAAGAGCCAGTTGTGAGTGTGGGGGAAGTTCGTGAGGCAGTGGGTAGAATGAAAGGGGTAAGGCAGCTGGGATTGATGGGATAAAGATAGAAATGTTAAAAGCAGGTGGGGATATAGTTTTGGAGTGGTTAGTGCTATTATTTAATAAATGTATGGAAGAGGGTAAGGTACCTAGGGATTGGCAGAGAGCGTGTATTGTTCCTTTGTATAAAGGCAAAGGGGACAAAAGAGAGTGCAAAAATTATAGGGGAATAAGTCTGTTGAGTGTACCTGGTAAAGTGTATGGTAGAGTTATTATTGAAAGAATTAAGAGTAAGACAGAAAGCAGGATAGCAGATGAACAAGGGGCTTTAGGAAAGGTAGGGGGTGTGTAGACCAAGTGTTTACAGTGAAACATATAGGTGAACAGTATTTGGATAAGGGTAAAGAGGTTTTTGTGGCATTTATGGATTTGGAAAAGGCGTATGATAGGGTGGATAGGGGGGCAATGTGGCAGATGTTGCAGGTGTATGGAATAGGAGGTAGGTTACTGAAAGCAGTGAAGGGTTTTTATGAGGATAGTGAGGCTCAAGTTAGAGTGTAGGAGGGAGGGGACTATTTCCCCGTAAAAGTGGGCCTTAGACAAGGATGTGTGATGTCGCCGTGGTTGTTCAATATATTTATAGATGGGGTTGTAAGAGAAGTGAATGCGAGGGTCTTGGCAAGAGGTGTGGGGTTAAAAGATAAAGAATCAAATACAAAGTGGAATTGTCACAGTTGCTTTTTGCTGATGACACTGTGCTTTTGGGAGATTCTGAAGAGAAGTTGCAGAGGTTGGTGGATGAATTTGGTAAGGTGTGTAAAGAAGAAAATTGAAAGTGAATATAGGAAAGAGTAAGGTGATGAGGATAACAAAAAGATTAGGTGACGAAAGATTGGATATCAGATTGGAGGAGAGAGTATGGAGGAGGTGAATGTATTCAGATATTTGGGAGTGGACATGTCAGCAGATGGGTCTATGAAGGATGAGGTGAATCATAGAATTGATGAGGGAAAAAGGGTGAATGGAGCACTTCAGAGTCTGTGGAGACAAAGAACTTTGTCCATGGAAGTTAAGAGGGGAATGTATGAGAGTATAGTTATACCAACACTCTTATATGGGTGTGAAGCATGGGTGATGAATGTCACAATGAGGAGAAGGCTGGAGGCAGTGAAGATGTCATGTCTGAGGTCAATGTGTGGTGTGAATATAATGCAGAGAATTCGGAGTTTGGAAATTAGAAGGAGGTGCGGGATTACCAAAACTATTATCCAGAGGGCTGAGGAAGGGTTGTTGAGGTGGTTCGGACATGTAAAGAGAATGGAACGAGACAGAATAACTTCGAGAGTGTATAAATCTGTAGTGGAGGAAAGGCGGGTAGGGGTCGGCCTAGGAAAGGTTGGAGGGAGGGGGTAAAGGAAGTTTTGTGTGCGAGGGGCTTGGACTTCCAGCAAGCATGTGTGAGCATATTTGATAGGAGTGAATGGAGACAAATGGTTTTTAATACTTGACGTGCTGTTGGAGTGTGAGCAAAGTAACATTTATGAAGGGATTCAGGGAAACCGGCAGGCCGGACTTGAGTCCTGGAGATGGGAAGTACAGTGTCTGCACTCTGAAGGAGGGGTGTTGGTGTTGCAGTTTTATAACTGTAGTGTAAAGCACCCCTCTGGCAAGACAGTGATGGAGTGAATGATGATGAAAGTTTTTCTTTTTCGGGCCACCCTGCCTTGGTGGGAATCGGCCGATGTGTTAATAATAAAAAAAAAATAATCGCATCTTTTGTAACAATTAGGGAAACAGCAATGTCTATTAGCACAGTATACAGCCTCTCCTCACTTAACGATGGAGATAGGGGCCTAAGACCCCATCGGTAAACAATTTCGTCGCTAATTGAGGAATCACCCCTTACTGACACTTCAAAAGTGTCACCACCCAAAATTAAAACATTCAGTTTTATGTTTGTTGGGAAATTCCTTTCAATTTGTGTATTATTAATGGTAATACAACATGAAACAGGTCAACGACTTACTTCCAAGATATTCCAGGAAACCCTTACATAACTGATTACTTGAAAAGAACAAAAAAATTCTAAAAAAATCACACTTTTTTCAGTCTTTGCATAGGGTAAGAGTGATCTTCTATAGTTACCCTTCAGGCGAGTAACGTTTTGTGTAATAGTCGCCTTCACTTTTTTTATTATTACCATCCACATACCTTGTTCACTGAGTTTAATCATTTATTAAGCTGGCATGAGAGACAGATAATGTAATAATAATAAAGCACCCCTCTGGCAAGACAGTGATGGAGTGAATAATGATGAAAGTTTTTCTTTTTTGGGCCACCCTGCCTTGGTGGGAATCGGCCGATGTGTCAATAAAAAAAAATAAAAAAAAAATAATAATAAATAATAATTAATAATAATAATGATAATCATAATGATGATAATCCATGGGGAACTGAAATAAGAATCTTTCCTCTGTAAGTCATGCGTGTTGTAAAAGTCAACTAAAATGCTGTGAACAATGGGCTAGTAACCCCTTTTCCTGTATAGATTTATTAAAAAGAAAAAGAAGAAAACCGTCAAAGTGGGATGTTTGAATGTGCGTGGATGTTGTGCGAATGATAAGAAAGAGATGATTGTAGATGTTATGAATGAAAAGAAGCTGGATGTCCTGGCTTTAAGTGAGACAAAGCTGAAGGGGGTAGGAGAGTTTCAGTGGGAAGAAATAAATGGGATTAGGTCAAGGGTTTCAAATAGAGTTAGAGCTAAAGAAGGAGTGGCAATAATGTTGAATAATCAGTTACGGCAGGTAAAGAGGAAATATAAATGTATAAATTCAAGGATTATGTGGAGTAAAATAAAGGTTGGATGTGAAAAGTGGGTTATAGTAAGTGTTTATGCACCTGGAGAAGAGAGAAGTGTAGAGGAGAGAGAGAGATTTTGGGAAATGTTGAGTGAGTGCATGGGGAGTTTTTGAACCAAGTGAGAGAGTACTTGTGGTTGGGGATCTTAATGCTAAAGTGGGTAAAAAATGTTGTGGAGGGAGTAGTAGGTAAATTTGGGGTGCCAGGGGTAAATGTAAATGGGGAACCATTAATTGAGGTATGTGTAGAAAAAGGTTTGGTAATAAGTAATACAGTGGTCACTCAACTAACGAACTTAATCCATTCCAATAGCTAGTTCTTAACACGAAAAGTTCGAAATTCGAAACCTTATTTCCCATAAGAAATAATGTAAATGCAATTAATCCGTTCCACCCAAAAATATTCACATATTAAATAATAAAAAACAGATTAATAAATAACATTTACTTACCTTTATTAAAGAGAGTTGCAGGCATCTGGAATATAGGGAGGATGACAGGGGAAGTGTGTTAGTGTTTGGAAGGGTAATCCCCGTCCATAAAGACTTCAGGTAACAAGTCCTTATCTGGGGTTACTTCCCTTCTTTTTCTTTTAATGCCACTAGGACCAGCTTGAGAGTCACTGGATCCCTGCCTCGTGAAATAACTGTCCACAGTCTGTTTCTGGCGACTCTTTAATATTTTCCTGAAGTGCAACATGGCTCTGTCACTGAAGTGGTTGCACAGATGGCTCATTTCAGCTCGCTCAGGGTGGTGTTTATCCACACCATCAACAACTTCTCAACCTCATCCACTGTTTTCGATCTCTTTTCGTTAACATATCAACCCCTTTTGCAACATTAGCTTCCGTGATCTCATTTCTCTTGCCAGGATAGTGCTGATACTAGATTTGTTTTTGTTCTACATCCTTGTAAGCTCACTCACACTTACACCACTCTCATATTTTTCAACAATCTCTTTCTTCAGTTCGATGGTGGCCCTCACTCTCTTTACCACAGGGTGCCACTAGGAAGCTTCTTTGGACCCATGGTGACTTGTTTCACAGTGACAATCACATAACCAACAATAAACACAACAAAAGTACATATTGTGAATGTTTGAAAGAGCACGCTGGGTAATGTTCTCTCAATGGTAAACAACGCTAGACTGGCGTCTTGCCAGGCGCGGCAGGCGGACAGGTCTGGTATGGTTCGCTTTCACGAGTAAATGTTCGCTACGTGAGAAAAATATTTTGCGAAAAAAGCGTTCGTTACGCGATTTGTTCGCTATATGGAGCGTTCGTTAGGCGGGGTTCCACTGTACAGATTTTATGAAAAAGAGGATAAATAAGTATACAAGGATATGATATAGCACGTAATGAAAATAGTTTCTTAGATTATGTATTGGTGGATAAAAGGTTGATGGGTAGGCTTCTGGATCTACATGTTTATAAAGGGGCAACGGATATATCGGATCATTATTTAGTTGTAACTACAGTTAGAGTAAGAGGTACATGGGACAAAAGGAAAATGGCAACAGCAGGTAAGA
>WNWK01027953.1:0-25832 GCA_009830355.1 Cherax destructor | reverse complement strand
TGGCAGACGTAGGAGTGAAGACCTGAATACCAGGTACAGGACAGCAATAGAGATTATTAGGAAGAAGGGAGGGAACCCTGTGATATATGGTATTTTGCTGAGGAGAGGAGTTGGAAATGAATTGTTGTCCAGGGCAGCTGGTGTCAATTGCTGGCTGGACAAACACTAAGGAAAATGCAGTAACATTCATAGGCAACTGGGACCTCTTCTACGGCACAAATGACATGTATGCCAGGAAAGGCGTTCACTTATCTAGGTCCGCTGTGGGAGCACTGGCCAATGCAGTGGAGGGAGCTGTTAGGTTTTTATATTGAAATAATTAGTGGTATGTTTTTTTGTGGTAAAGCAATGAATCCTCAGTGTAGCGATAGTGTGAGTTTAAGGAAAACTAGTTATAGGCAGAATAAGGTAGAATTAGTGGTGAATATTGGAAAGTCAGTGATACTTAGTGACAAAGACAGTAATAGGGATAGTGAAAGAACAGAAATGAGCAGGAAGAAAAAAAGAGAAGGTAGGGTTTCTAAATTTATATTACACTAATAGTCGTAGTGCTAGAAATAAGATGGACAAGTGGTTTAATATGAAATATCGGAACACGCCTGCTGAATGTCACATTCAGGGTTTTAAATTGTTCCAAGTAGACAGAAATATCGGGAAGGGGGGTGGGGTTGCACTCTATGTCCGAGATCGCTTGAATTGTTGCATAAAAACGGGTATAAAGTCTGAAATAACACATAAAGAGTCTGTCTGGGTGGAATTTTCAGAGGGGCATGAAAAATTGATTTTAGGCGTGATATACCGTCCCCCAAACTTGGATAGGGACCAAGGAAGACTACTGTGGGAGGAAATTGTTAGGGCCACAAGGTACGATAATGGTGTAATTCTAGGGGACTTTATCTTTAGTCATATTGATTGCATTTCCTTGACTGAGAATTTATAGTTTAACGTTTTCTTAGAGGTAGTTAAGGATTGTTTTTCAAAGCAGTTTGTTACAGAACCTACAAGGGGAAATAACCTCCTTGACTTGGTTCTGGCAAACAAGGAAACCCTTGTAAATAATTCAGAAATTACAGAGGAACTCGGCTCAAGCGACCACAAATCAATTGCCTTTAGCATTGAATGGAAGTATGATAGTAGGGGTAACTCAGTAATGGTCCCAGATTTTCGCTTAGCAGATTTCAATGGGCTTAGAGAACACCTATCATCTGTTGACTGGGGAAACGAAGAGATCTATCAATATGACAGCTTTCTAAACACTATACAGGCTGCCCAAAGAACATTTATTCCATATAATGAAATTAGATCGATTAGAAATGACCCAAGATGGATGAATAATAGGCTCAAACATCTTTTAGGGCAGAAGAAAGGAATTTATATTCGCATGAAGGGAGGTGAGGGTCATCTTATGAATCAATATATGCACATTAAGAGGGACGTTAAAAAGGGAATCAGAAAAGCTAAACGGTACTATGAAATTAAAGTTTCTAGGGATTCGAAAACTAGCACAAAAGGTTTTCTCCAGGTTTATAGAACAAAAGTTAGAGAAGAGATAGGTCCCCTTAGAAACAACTCTGGGCATCTTACTTTTATTTTTAATAATTATTTTCTCTCGGTTTTCACACAGGAAGACACTAACAATACCCTAATAATTAACTTTTATTGTGGGCCGAAGAAGATAAATTATGCAATATCACAGTCACTAGGGATATGGAAATCAATCAAGTACCCCCACTAAAACAAAATAGATCCCCGGGTCAAGGGTTCTTAGGGAGTGCAAAATGGAACTGTGTGAACCATAACTAACATTTTTAATTTATCTCTTCAAACAGGTGTAGTGTCTGATATGTGGAAGATGGCCAAAGTAATTCCTATTTTTAAATCAGGGAACAAGTCACTACCGTCAAATTACCTCCCAATAAACCATACCACGGGTGGGGTTCGATCCCGCGGTCAGAGAGTCTCAAAACTCCAGACCGTCGCGTAAGCCACTGGGTCAGCTAGCTTCAATAAGATTCATCCAACTAGGTATATTTCTACACCATAGGAAGGTTATCATAGGCAACACTGTGTCCACAAATGCAAGTTTTTACAGACGAATCTCCCGCTAGCATGGCCGTGACTCTCTGACCGCGGATTCGAACCCCACCCGTGGTATGGTTTGTTTGCAATCGTGTCATTACGATTTCGTGAGTCATACCTCCCAATAAGCCTGACCTCAATTGTATTCAAATTACTAGAGTCAATTATAGTTGATATTATAAGAAGTCATCTTGATAACCATAATTTGATTAATGATACTCAACATGGATTCACGAGGGGCCGTTCCTGCCTATCTAATTTATTAACCTTCTTCAGTAAAGCTTTTGAGGCTGTTGATCACGATAAAGAATTTGATATTTGAGACTGTTAAAGAAAGTGGCAGCTCATGGCATTGGGGGAAAAGTGCTGTCATGGCTCACCAATAGGAAGCAGAGAGTGTGCATAAATGGGGTTAAATCGGAGTGGGGATCTGTAACAAGTGGTGTTCCACAGGGAACAGTTTTAGGCCCATTGTTGTTTATAATTGTTACACAGAAAATGGGGCGGCTGGGGCTAGTCTAGGGGCAAAGGTAACAGTTACACAAATATCATGTAAAAATGAGCCATCCAGGTCTATCCTAATCAAAACAGTTATGTTTCCTCAACGTTCTCCTTCTCATTGGTGAAAACAGACTTTCTTTTAAAGTCTATCGTAAACCTACCTACAAGAACGATCTTCTACATTTCTTTTCCCATCATGACACCACAACTAAAAGAAAGGTAATTATAGGCTTTTTCTTCGAGTTTACAGAATTTCCAGTGGGCAGTTCCTCGAGGAAGAATGCACACACATCACCCATTCTTTTGTTCACTATACTTCCCCTACACTTCGTACGTGACTGCAGGAAACGTGCGACACGTATCCTCAACACCAGTCAAGTTGAACAAAATCCTCCAAGTTACATAGTTTTATTGGTCAGCAAAGTTGCTACTAACGTTTCAAAAATGTTTGAGAGAAAACTTGCTAAAATATCTACCAGCTCATCAACTACTATTAGAAACCTGTTCCAAAAACCCAAGCATGATTCTGGCACGAGTGCAGGAGTATACCCTGTACCATGTGGGGTGTGTGACAAAGTTTATGTGGTGGAAACAGCCAGATCTCTGGACATTAGGATCACGAAACACAAAAATGCTTGCAGAAATGATGACCGTAAAAACTCGTGTGTTCAACATAGGGACGATGTTGGACACCTCATGAATTCAATGAGGCTAAACTAGTGATTAAATAAAACGATTTAAGACGGCGAAAGTGCATTGAAGCTGCCCTAATTACAGTATCTTAAAATTGCTAATCAACAGGATATTACCCATTCTGGAGACCCTTGTAACATGATGTCAACAGGTCCTTCACTAACTCGTTTCACATTAGTTCCACTACTACTAGTACTAATACTACTACTAGTACTACTACTAGTATTACTACTACTACTACCACCTCTACCCGCGCGACTCTCCACCTGACTCCTGCCACTATTTATACTCGTTTCCTTAGTTATATGTGTATTAGGACTGAAGAAGCCGCTCGTGGCGAAACGTTTCCTTTAATAAAAGTTCTGAACTGTACATAAGTGTCTTTTTCCACAATATCGTCTTTGTTTATGCCTATCATCCACTTCGATGATATCTCCCCTCAGTCTACGTCTCTCCAGAGAGCGGAGATTCAAGGCTCTAAGTCTTTCTGAATAGGGGAGATTCCTTACACAGTGAATCATTTAAGTCATCCTTCACTATGTTCTCCAATGAATTTATATCCATTCTGTAGTAAGGAGACCAAAACTGAGCTGCATAACCCAAGTGAGGTCTTACTAGTGATGAATTAGACACATGTGCAACACTTGTAATAACTAATAGGGATAATAGTGGCTATAAAGCATTGTAGGTGTGTACAGTGGAACCTCGGTATTCGGACAGCTCCGTACTCGAACGCTTTGTTCGGTAAAAAAAATCGCTCGGTAGTCGACCGTTTGCTCAGTACTCGACCAAACAAACACGACCTGCCAGAACATGTGCGTCAGTCTCCCTGCAGGTGTCGCTCAGTCTAAAACTCCACTGAACTTCACTGTAAACTATTTCGTGTTTCCTCGCATATTTTTATATTATTTGTATATATAAGTCACCATGGAGCCCAAGAAGATTAGTGATAACAGCCAACCAAAAAGAAAATTGGTTAGCGTGTGTTTGCCCTGATGTAAACACCGCCTCCACCTCTCCATATTATATGCCTTTTATTATTAATTTCGGAATCTTTATTGTGCATCTAGGTTATCTATTGTGTTTCTGATATCAAGTTGGAATAAATGTGATAGATAACCTTTATTACTAATATTAGCGTAATTACACATTGTATTCGCGCTACCGCTAGTATCCGGCTATCAAGACGACTCATCAGATACTGAATGCTCCTCCTGCTGGCCCCTCCCTCTCTCTCCTATAGCTCCTCCCACTTCGGGTCCCTCTTATATTACACATGCTTTCCATTTTGAATTTTTATTCACACAAAAAATAGAAGATTTACTGTTATGAAGACAACTGCATCATTGAAAAAAATGGTATAAATAATATCAGCGCATTTGTGAAAGCAGTTGACGTGTATTGGACGCATGACGAGATTTGTTTTCTTTTGAATATCAGAAAAAAATCGAACATTTCTGCTATTTTGAGCCCAATTTCAAGGTACTTTTAGTCTTTAAACCATGTATCTTTCATTCTATCAAATAAAACCAACAAACGGGGTTCAAAACGAATTGATCTAATTAAATTATTCCTTTGGGGAAAAATTCATTCGGTACTCGAACAGACCGGCACTCGAACAGACCGGCACTCGAACAGACCGGCACTCGAACAGACCGGCACTCGAACAGACCGGTCACTCGAACAGACCGGCACTCGAACAGACCGGCACTCGAACAGACCAGCACTCGAACAGACCAGCACTCGAACAGACCGGCACTCGAACAGACCGGCACTCGAACAGACCGGCACTCGAACAGACCGGCACTCGAACAGCTTTCTGAAACAAATTAAGTTCGAGTACCGAGGTTCGACTGCAATGTTGGTGTGACTTTTGAAAGGAGGTAATTCACAGTGGTACCAATATCCCTGGTGGTACTGGGTACCTTGAACACAAATAACATACTGGTGGTACTAGGTACCTTGAACACAACCAACACACTGGTGGTACTGGGTACCTTGAACACAAACAACACACTGGTGGTACTGGGTACCTTGAACACAACCAACACACTGGTGGTACTGGGTACCTTGAACACAAATAACATACTGGTGGTACTGGGTACCTTGAACACAAACAACATACTGTTGGTACTGGGTACCTTGAACACAACCAACACACTGGTGGTACTGGGTACCTTGAACACAAACAACACACTGGTGGTACTGGGTACCTTGAACACAAACAACATACTGGTGGTACTGGGTACCTTGAACACAAACAACACATTGGTGGTACTTGGTATCTTCAACACAAACAACATACTGTTGGTACTGGTATCTTCAACAAAACAACATATTGTGGTACTGGTATCTTCAACACAAACAACATACTGGTGGTACTGGTACATTGAACACAAACAGCAACTGGTGGTACTGGGTACATTGAACACAAACACACATTGGTGGTACTGGGTATCTTCAACACAAACAACACATTGGTGGTACTGGGTATCTTCAACACAAACAACATACTGGTGGTACTGGGTATCTTCAACACAAATAACACATTGGTGGTACTTGGTATCTTCAACACAAACAACACACTGGTGGTACTATGTACCTTGAACACAAACAACATACTGGTGGTACTGGGTATCTTCAACACAAACAACATACTGGTGGTACTGGGTATCTTCAACAAAAACAACACATTGGTGGTACTTGGTATCTTCAACACAAACAACATACTGGTGGTACTGGGTACCTTGAACACAAACAACATACTGGTGGTACTGGGTACCTTGAACACAAACAACACACTGGTGGTACTGGGTATCTTCAACACAAACAACATACTGGTGGTACTGGGTATCTTCAACACAAACAACATACTGGTGGTACTGGGTATCTTCAACACAAACAACACACTGGTGGTACTATGTACCTTGAACACAAACAACATACTGGTGGTACTGGGTATCTTCAACACAAACAACATACTGGTGGTACTGGGTATCTTCAACACAAACAACATACTGGTGGTACTGGGTATCTTCAACACAAACAACATACTGGTGGTACTGGGTATCTTCAACACAAACAACATACTGTTGGTACTGGGTACCTTGAACACAAAAAACACATTGGTGGTACTGAGTATCTTCAACACAAACAACACATTGGTGGTACTGGGTATCTTCAACACAAACAACATACTGGTGGTACTGGGTACCTTGAACTCAAACAACACAATGTTGGTACTGGGTACCTTCAACACAAACAACACATTGGTGGTACTGGGTATCTTCAACACAAACAACATACTGGTGGTACTGGGTACCTTGAACACAAAAAACACATTGGTGGTACTGGGTATCTTCAACACAAACAACATATTGGTGGTACTGGGTATCTTCAACACAAACAACATACTGGTGGTACTGGGTATCTTCAACACAAACAACATACTGGTGGTACTGGGTACCTTGAACACAAACAACACATTGGTGGTACTGGGTATCTTCAACACGAACAACATACTGGTGGTACTGGGTACCTTGAACACAAACAACACATTGGTGGTACTGGGTATCTTCAACACAAACAACACACTGGTGGTACTGGGTATCTTCAACACAAACAACATACTGGTGGTACTGGGTACCTTGAACACAAACAACATACTGGTGGTACTGGGTATCTTCAACACAAACAACATACTGGTGGTACTTGGTATCTTTACCCAAACAACATACTGGTGGTACTGGGTATCTTCAACACAAACAACATACTGGTGGTACTGGGTATCTTCAACACAAACAACATACTGGTGGTACTGGGTACCTTGAACACAAACAACACATTGGTGGTACTGGGTATCTTCAACACAAACAACACACCGGTGGTACTGGGTATCTTCAACACAAACAACATACTGGTGGTACTGGGTACCTTGAACACAAACAACATACTGGTGGTACTGGGTATCTTCAACACAAACAACATACTGGTGGTACTGGATATCTTCAACACGAACAACATACTGTTGGTACTGGGTACCTTGAACACAAACAACACATTGGTGGTACTGGGTATCTTCAACACAAACAACACACTGGTGGTACTGGGTATCTTCAACACAAACAACATACTGGTGGTACTGGGTACCTTGAACACAAACAACATACTGGTGGTACTGGGTATCTTCAACACAAACAGCATACTGGTGGTACTTGGTATCTTTACCCAAACAACATAATGGTGGTACTGGGTATCTTCAACACAAACAACATACTGGTGGTACTGGGTACCTTGAACACAAACAACACATTGGTGGTACTGGGTATCTTCAACACAAACAACACACTGGTGGTACTGGGTATCTTCAACACAAACAACATACTGGTGGTACTGGGTACCTTGAACACAAACAACATACTGGTGGTACTGGGTATCTTCAACACAAACAACATACTGGTGGTACTTGGTATCTTTACCAAACAACATACTGGTGGTACTGGGTATCTTCAACACAAACAACATACTGGTGGTACTGGGTATCTTCAACACAAACAACATACTGGTGGTACTGGGTACCTTGAACACAAACAACACATTGGTGGTACTGGGTATCTTCAACACAAACAACACACTGGTGGTACTGGGTATCTTCAACACAAACAACATACTGGTGGTACTGGGTACCTTGAACACAAACAACATACTGGTGGTACTGGGTATCTTCAACACAAACAACATACTGGTGGTACTGGATATCTTCAACACGAACAACATACTGTTGGTACTGGGTACCTTGAACACAAACAACACATTGGTGGTACTGGGTATCTTCAACACAAACAACACACTGGTGGACAAAGGCTACAAACCTCGGCAAAGGAGAAAGACCTTGGAGTGAGTATAACGCCAAGCACGTCTCCGGAGGCACACATCAACCAGATAACTGCGGCAGCATATGGGCGACTGGCAAACCTAAGATTAGCGTTCCGTTACCTTAACAAGGAATCGTTCAAGACACTGTATACCGTGTACCCTAGTGTATAGATAAGAAACAATAATAAATGTTATGGTGAAAATCAAGACGGAAGTGACAGTGGCCAAACAGATAACTGGTGTTGTAAACAGTTGCCAGCAGTCGCCATCGTCCTGCCACGCAGGTCAGCTCGTGTTAATAATCTTCCTAAACCTGTAGTGTACCTGACCTGGTATAGTCTAGTGTAGAGTTGTGTAGAAATACGATAATTAGTGTAGAGTTGTAGTGAAGGCACCAACACAATAACATAACACCATTTATCATCCAGAAACCATTACACCAGTGTTGCCATAGCTAATTATATTACACCAGTGTTGCCATAGCTAATTATATTTCACCAGTGTTGCCATAGCTAATTATATTACACCAGTGTTGTCATAGCTAATTATATTTCACCAGTGTTGCCATAGCTAATAATATTACACGAGTGTTGACATAGTTAATAACATTGCACCAGTGTTGCCATAACTAATAATATTACACCAGTGTTGCCATAGCTAATGCCATTACACCAGTGTTGCCATAGCTAATACCATTACACCAGTGTTGCCATAGCTAATACCATTACACCAGTGTTGCAATTGCTAATAATATTACACCAGTGTTGCCATAGTTAATAACATTGCACCATTGTTGCCATAGCTAATAATATTACACCAGTGTTTCCATAGATAATACCATTACACCAGTGTTGCCATAGCTAATACCATTACACCAGTGTTGCCATAGCTAATATCATTACACCAGTGTTGCTATAGCTAATACCATTACACCAGTGTTGCCATAGCTAATACCTATTACACCAGTGTTGTCATAGCTAATAATATTACAAAAGTGTTGACATATCTAATAACATTACACCAGTGTTGCCATATCTAATAACATTACACCAGTGTTGCCATAGCTAATAATATTACAACAGTGTTGTCATACCTAATTATATTACACCAGTGTTGCCATAGCTAATAAAATTTGAACAGTGTTGCCATATTAATAACATTTCAACAGTGTTGCCATAGCTAATAACATTTCAACAGTATTGCCATTGCTAATAACATTTCAACAGTGTTGCCATAGCTAATAACATTTCAACAGCGTTGCCATAGCTAATAATAGTACACCAGTGTTGCTATAGCTCATAATATTACAACAGTGTTGCCATACCTTATTATATTACACCAGTGTTGCCATAGCTAATAAAATTTGAACAGTGTTGCCATAGCTAATAACATTTCAACAGTGTTGCCATAGCTAATAACATTTCACAGTGTTGTCATAGCTAATAACATTTCAACAGTGTTGCCATAGCTAATAAAATTTCAACAGTGTTGCTATAGCTAATAACATTTCAACAGTGTTGACATAGAGAATAACATTTCAACAGCGTTGCCATAGCTAATAATATTACACCAGTGTTGCCATAGCTAATAACATTACACCAGTGTTGCCATAGCTAATAATATTACACCAGTGTTGTCATAGCTAATAATATTTCATCAGTGTTGCCATAGTTAATATCATTACACCAGTATTGCCATAGGTAATACCATGTCACCAGTGTTGCCATAGCTAATTATATGCCACCAGTGTTGCCATAGCTAATAATATTTCACCAGTGTTGCTATAGCTAATATCATTACACCAGTGTTGCCATAGCTAATACCATTACACCAGTGTTGCCATAGCTAATAATATTACACAAGTGTTGCCATATCTAATAACATTACACCAGTGTTGTCATAGCTAATAATATTACACAAGTGTTGCCATAGCTAATAACATTACACCAGTGTTGCCATATCTAATAACATTACACAAGTGTTGTCATAGCTAATTATATTACACCAGTGTTGCCATAGCTAATAACATTTCAACAGTGTTGCCATAGCTAATAACATTTCAACAGTGTTGCCATAGCAAATAACATTTCAACAGTGTTGCCATAGCTAATAACATTTCAACAGCGTTGCCATAGCTAATAATAGTACACCAGTGTTGCCATAGCTAATAACATTACACCAGTGTTGCCATAGCTAATAACATTACACCACTGTTGGCATAGCTAATAATATTTCACCAGTGTTGCCATAGCTAATATCATTATACCAGTGTTGCCATAGATAATAATATTACACCAGTGTTGCCATAGTTAATAACAGTAACAAAATAGTACTTAGTGTGGTGGAGTGACGAACATTATAAAATTCTTCATTTATTGAAATACAAGAAGTATAAAGTTACTTGTGAAAAGACGTAACACCTATAGTTGCCAGCGGTCGCAATATACACAATGGCAAGCAAATAATAATCTTGAAGTAATCTTCACCAGTCGCCCTCCCATAACCAACGATGGTGATAAAATAACATTTGATGTAGGAGGTGCCAGAAGTCACCGGTTTCTTCAACACGCAAGTTACACTTTTTGTATCAAATTGACCACATATTACTCTGTTAAATAATATTCCAGTCGTCCTTTCACGAGCTAGTCCAAAATCACCGACCGGATTAGTTAAAAAATAAGTGATCCACTTACTGGGTTCGTCCAAAAATTAAGTGAACCAATGACTGGATCCAAAAGGTGACAGTTCCTAGGAGCATTGAAAAATAAGTTATCCTCTGACCGGATTTAAGAGCTGATGGGGTTTTTAGGCGCCCTTACCAAACACCCAGTTACTGCTAGCAGTCATAAGATTGTCACATATCAAACTACAGTATATATATATATATATATATATATATATATATATATATATATATATATATATATATATATATATATATATATATATATATATATATATATATATATATATATATATATATATATATATATATATATATATGCAAAACAACCACGGGGGAGTAGAATAATAGCTCTAGGTATTTCGTGTTGCAATCAACAAATCATCCGGAGCTTGCAAAATTGCAGAAAAGAGAAGGATGTCCAAGCAAGAATGTTCCCAATGGATATTTCATTGGAGTGAGTGAGTGAGGGAGAGAGATATTGTATTAACCTAAACTAAAGTAACGTGGCAATAATAAAAAATTCGGTCATATTCCACTATGATATCAGCAACTTTACAAACATAAATATATTGTCAGTGATATAGAAGTAACTGGCAATTATGGAGTAGCCGCCCACGGGAAAGCATGTCCATTTAAAGGGACGAGAAAACGGAAACATTTAAAGGGAAGACTTCAAAAAGTTATGCAAAGGAAACGGGACTTCACTCCAGTGAAGACGTCCTTTGGGAACGTACTTGCTTGGACAAGCTCCTGATCATGTGTTGATTGCAACACGAAAGGCCTAGAGCTATTATTCTACTTCTCCATGTTTGTTTGCATCCTATATCGCTTGGTTTGCGATATTTGCATTATATATATAGTATATATATATATATATATATATATATATATATATATATATATATATATATATATATATATATATATATATATATATATATATATATATATATATATATATATATATATATATATATATATAATGCAAATATTATTTTTTTATTAACACATAGGCCGTTTTCCACGAAGGCAGGGTGGCCCGACAAAGAAAAACTTTCATCATCACTCACTCCATCACTGTCTTGCCAGAGGCGTGCTTACACTACAGCTACAAAACTGCAACATTAACACCCCTCCTTCAGAGTGCCGGCACTGTACTTCTCATCTACAGGAATCAAGTCCGGCCTGCCGGTTTCCCTGAAACCCTTCATAAATGTTACCTTGCTTACACTCCAACAGCACTTCAAGTCCTAAAAACCATTTGTCTTCATTCGCTCCTATCTAACACGCTCAAGCACGCTTGCTGGAAGTCCAAGCCCCTAGCACACAAAACCTCCTTTACAACCTCCCTCTAACCTTTTCTAGGCCGACCCCTACCCCGCTTTCCCTCCACTTCAGTTTTATATACTCTCGAAGTCATTCATTCTATTTTGATCCATTCTCTCTACATGTCCAAACCATCTCAATAACCCCTCCTCAGCCCTCTGTATAATAGTTTTGGTAATCCCACACCTCCTAATTTCCAAACTACGGATTCTCTGCATTATATTCACACCACACATTGCCCTCAGACATAACATCTCCACTGTCTCCAGCCTTCTCCTTGTTGCAACATTCACAACCCATGTCTCACACCAATACAAGAGTGTTGGCATAACTATACTCTCATACATTCCCCTCTTTGCTTTCATGGATAAAGTTCTCTGTCTCCACAAGCTCCTCGTTAATTCTATGATTCACCTCATCTTTCATAGACCATCTGCTGACATGTCCACTCCCAAATATCTGAACACATTCACCTCCTCCATACTCTCTCCCTCCAATCTGATATCCAATCTTCCGTTATCTAATTTTTTTGTTATCCTCATCACCTTACTCTTTCCTATATTCACTTTTAATTTTCTTCTTTTACATACCCTACCAAACTCATCCACCAACCTCTGCAACTTCTCTTCAGAATCCCCCAAAAGCACAGTGTCATCAGCAAAGAGCAACTGTGACAACTCCCACTTTGTGTTAGATTCTTTATCTTTTAACCCCACACCTCTTGCCAACACTCGAGCATTCACTTCTCTTACAACTCCATCTATAAATATATTGAACAACCATGGTGACATCACACATCCTTGTCTAAGGCCTACTTTTACTGGGAAATAATCTCCCTCTCGCCTACATACTCTAACCTGAGCCTCACTATCCTCTTAAAATCTTTTCACCGCTTTCAATAACCTACTTCTATTCCATACATTTGCAACATCTGCCACATTGCCCCCGTATCCACCCTATCATATGCCTTTTCCAAATCCATAAATGCCACAAACATCTCTTTACCTTATCTAAATACTGTTCACCTATATGTTTCACTGCAAACACTTGGTCTACACACCCCCAACCCTTCCTAAAGCCTCCTTGGTCATCTGCTATCCTGCTCTCCATATTACTCTTAATTCTTTCAATAATAACTCTGCCATGCACTTTACCAGGTATACTCAACAGACTTATTTCCCTATAATTTTTACACTCTCTTTTGTCCTCTTTGCCTTTATACAAAAGAACTATGCATGCTCTCTGTCAATCCCTAGGTACCTTACCCTCTTCCATACATTTATTAAATAAAACACTAACCACTCTAAAACTATATCCTCACCTGTCTTTAACATTTCTATCTTTATCCCATCAATCCCAGCTGCTTTACCCCTTTCATTCTACCCACTGCCTCATGAACTTTCCCCACACTCACAACTGGTTCTTCCTCACTCCTATAAGATGTTATTCCTCCTTGCCCTATACACGAAATCACAGCTTCCCTATCTTCATCAACATCTAACAATTCTTCAAAATATTCCCTCCATCTTCCCGATACCTCTAACTCTCCATTTAATAACTCTCCTCTCCTATTTTTGACTGTCAAATCCATTCTTTTCCTAGGTTTTCTCAACTTATTAATCTCACTCCAAAACTTTTTCATATTTTCAACAAAATTTGTTAATAACATCTCACTCACCCTCTCATTTTGCTCTTTTTACATTGCTTCACCATATATATATATATATACACGCCTGCCGGCGTGGAGGGAGGGAGCCAGTTTGTGGTGCTCCATATATTTTGTGCATAAACGAAGAACCAACATATGTGGCAAGGGCCAGTTTAAGCAGACGTCATCGTTAGTATCCCCGGAGATTACAGAGTCGTGACAATCCTCTGCATCAGACCGTTGCTTCTGTATCAGTGAAAGTGCAGTGTGCATGTTGGGAGTTGAGTAGTGGGGGTGGTGTTGAGGGGATTCTGCCAGCGGAGGTGTGGGGGAGGTTTGTTTACCCTCTGTTCGGCCGGGGGTGGGGGAGGAGGATGATGAACAGAAGAACACCTCGGTTAACAGTGAGAAGACAGTGATTATTGTGCCAAATGGAGAGGTTGTTTCTAAATAGAATGATAAGTGCATAACAATTAGCAAAAGTTAGCGATATGCATCTTTAGTGAACAGATAGGGCCACTCCCCTCGCCCCCATCCCTGGTCCCCTCCCCACATCCTGGTCTAGGCCTACTGACTTCCTGACCAAGGGTGTTGTCGTTTAATGCTTCACCAATTACTCGCACTTCCGCTCGCTACTCCCCCACCCTCATCCCCCATGCATCCATGCTGTCCTTCACCCGTTACCCAACAGCTGGTGCCCTCCCACCCCACGATGTCAGCAATGTCACAAGAAGTGCCGTGTTCCTAGGAATCTCCACGCCACAGCCAATGCTGTGGAACCCGTCCACGAGGCAACATCCATGCACACACAATGGATGTCTAGGTTCCAGGAGGGCTCCAAATGGAAACAGCCAATAGACAGAGCTGACAGCTACCCTGACTTCACTTCTACAGAGGACCAAAAAGCTGCTATCAAATTAACATCCACCAGGACGCTGACACACATCCCCAAAGCAGCTCGCCATCAAGCTGCCAGCAAATTCGCTGACCTCTTGAAGAAAGTCAACGATGCTCCTGCAAACAACGGATCCTGGTACAACCTACTGCTATTTGACAATGTCTGTTTGGCTGTCCCACCAAGGAGGGACAAGTCACTAGCAACATCTGTTATTAGGGCAATAAATGTATTCCCAGAGATGACAACCTCGTCCGTCTCCCCTCCAGGGCGTCAAACACCCGCCGGGCAAATGTCAACAACAGGACACCTGACGCCTCAAAAATCAGTGCTCAAATTAGCAGAAAAATAGAAGAGGGTAATACTATCGGAGCACTGAGGCTTATAACCAGTGAGGATACCATCGCTCCTAAGGATGTCATTACAGCACAAGCCCTGAAGGACAAACATCCACCCCGGGATTCCCTGTACAAACATTGACCCCCTTGACATTGCAGTAGGTGAAGAACATTTAACCTTACAGGACGCTGATGTGTATAAAGCTGCTATTTCATTTCCACAGGGCTCAGCAGGAGGTTCACCGGTTTAAGGCCACAACACTTAAAACAAATGCTCCATCCAGGACTTGATGAGGCTTCAGAGAGGTTGCTGTCTGAACTCACCAAATTTTCCAATGTGTGCCTGGCTGGCAGTTTCCCAGAGGCCATTTGACCCCTTTTCTTTGGTGCCTCACTGTGTGCCCTCCGGAAAAAAGGATGGAGGAATCAGGCCCATTGCAGTGGGCAACACCCTTCGGCGCCTAGTCGCCAAGGCTGCAGTACGAATGGTGAGTCAAGATGCTGCCTCAATGTTGAAACCAGCTCAGTTCGGTTTTGGTGTTCAACAAGGCTGTGAAGCAGCTGCCCACGCAGCACAAGTATACATCAACAACATGTCCAATGAAAAAGCCTTGATCAAATTGGACTTTGCCAATGCTTTCAACTCAGCCAGAAGGGATGCTGCTCTCAATGCAGTTTCTAGACACTTCCCTTCCCTTTATCCCTTCATAGAATTGTGTTATAGTGTGGCTTCTAAACTTTTGTTTGGGACCATGAAAGTGACTCGTGTGAGGGTGTGCAACAGAGGGACCCTCCAGCCCCCTTTCTATTCTGTCTAGTCATCAAGGAAGTCACAGAAGCTCTCTCCAGCAAGCTCAATATCTGGTTCTTGGATGATGGTACCCTAGCTGGCACTACAGAATCTCTCCTAGAGAACATCAGGAAAATTAAAGACACGGGAGAGTGCCTGGGCCTATCTTTAAACCCCACAAAATGTGAAATAGTTTCTACCAATCGACAGATGATCCAGAACATTAGGGCTATTTTACCAGGGCACGAGCCATTGATCCTGCCAACAGCACACTCCTTGGTGCTCCTCTTGGGCCCAATGCCATCGACCTGGTCCTAGAAAATAAAATCTCAGCCCTCAGGACGATGGAAGGTAGGATGAATGACATCGATACACATGATGCCTTCTACCTACTCACCAGGTGCCTGTCAATCCCAAAACTTACCTACTTCCTGAGATGCTCCCCAGCCTTCAGCAGCCCGAAACTCAAGGAATATGACTCTCTCCTCAAGACCATGCTAGAGAGTGTATTGAATCTTTCCCTCGAAGATGGACAGTGGTTGCAAGCCTCACTTCCAGTCAGGCTTGGGGGGCTGGGAGTACGCAAATACTCCCAGATTGCCCTACCAGCTTTCCTATCCGCTTCCTTAGTATCAAATGAGTTAATAAAACAAGTTCTTCCGGACAACCTCAGTGATTCAGCAGGAATACAAGACCCTAGCTACACCAGTGCCATCACTGAATGGGAGACAATTGCTGCTCCAGCACCAAAACCTAGTGCAGAACTGGCCTACAAACAGTCAAGTTGGGATGGTCCCATCACTGAAAAGATACTTGCCAACAAGCTTAGGACTGTAACATCAGACAGGGAGACTGGCCGTCTCCTAGCTGTGAGTGCACATCACTCTGGGGACTTCCTCCAAACAGTTCCCATTTCGGCAATGGAAACACGCCTCGACCCTAAGACCCTCCGTATTGCAGTAGCTCTGCGCCTTGCTGCCCCAATTCACACGGAATATACGTGTATTTGCGGCGATGCGCAAGCCGACCAATATGGTCTACATGGTCTAAACTGTTCCAAAACCAAGGGTTGGCATGCAAGACACAATGAGGTCAACGACATCATAAAGAGAACCCTTGCTACAGCTGGATGCCCAGCCGAGAGAGAGCCCCGATCACTAGCAGCCAACAATACCCACAACCCAGCAAACCGCCCCGACGGGATCACCATCTATCCTTGGAAGAATGGCAAGCTCTTAGCATGGGATTATACCTGTGTGTCGACACTGGCTGACACCTACATCCATCACAGTGTCGGCGACAGGGAGGAGCTGCTGACCACAGAGAGGAGTACAAGATCAGCAAGTACAGGGACATAAGCCAACAGTATAAATTTGTCCCAGTAGGATCAGAGACCTTGTGATTATGGGGAAAAAATGTAACACGTTTCCTTAAAGACTGGGTTCCAGACTCATCGACACTACCAGGGACCCAAGGACAGCCACTTTCATGTTCCAGCACCTCAGTGTGGCCATACAGAGGGGAAATGCATGCTGCATACTGGGTTCGCATCTGGCTTTGGAAAAGCTGGAGGAGATTCATAATCTTTGATATATATTGTACCAATGTATTCATGTTCATGTTTGTGTTTTCTGTCAATGTATTCTGTCTATTAATAAAACATTCATATAATATATATAGGGGGTGGTAGGAAAAGAAAATATTCAAACAGCTCCGGGGAGAACCTCGAGTTTTCCCTGAGGTACGTTTATTGTCTTCTCTGAGGATGAGGGTCCCCAGTAAAGTTCTGGAGGTGGTACCTCCCTACCTATATATATATATATATATATATATATATATATATATATATATATATATATATATATATATATATATATATATATATATATATATATATATATATATAGTGTGTGTGTGTGTGTGTGTGTGTGTGTGTGTGTGTGTGTGTGTGTGCTCACCTAGTTGTAGTTGCAGAGGTCGAGTCACAGCTCCTGGCCCCGCCTCTTCACTGGCCGCTACCGGGTCACTCTCCCTGCGCCATGAGCTTTATCATACCTCTTCTTAAAGCTATGTATGGAACCTGCCTCCACTACATCGCTTCGCAAACTATTCCACTTCCCGACCACTCTGTGACTGAAGAAAATCTTCCTAACATCTCGGTGATTCATCTGAGTCTTCAACTTCCAACTGTGTCCCCTTGTTGCTGTGTCCCATCTCTGGAACATTCTGTCTTTGTCCACCTTGTCAATTCCTCTCAGTATCTTATATGTCGTTATCATGTCCCCCCCTATCTCTCCTGTCCTCCAGTGTCGTCAGGTCGATTTCCCTTAACCTCTCCTCGTAGGACATATCCCTTAGCTCTGGGACTAGTCTTGTTGCAAACCTTTGTATTTTCTCTAGCTTCTTTACGTGCTTGGCTAGGTGTGGGTTCCAAACTGGTGCTGCATACTCCAGTATGGGCCTAACGTACACAGTGTACAGGGTCCTGAACGATTCCTTATTAAGATGTCGGAATGCTGTTCTTAGGTTTGCTAGGCGCCCATATGCTGCAGCAATTATTTGGTTGATGTGCGCCTCAGGAGATGTGCCTGGTGTTATACTCACCCCAAGATCTTTTTCCTTGATTGAGGTTTGTAGTCTCTGGCCCCCTAGACTGTACTCCGTCTGCGGTCTTCTTTGTCCTTCCCCAATCTTCATGACTTTGCACTTGGTGGGGTTGAACTCCAGGAGCCAATTGCTGGACCAGGCTTGCAGCCTGTCCAGATCCCTTTGTAGTTCTGCCTGATCCTCGTCCGATTGAATTCTTCTCATCAACTTCACATCATCTGCAAACAGGGACACTTCGGAGTCTATTCCTTCCGTCATGTCGTTCACAAATACCAGAAACAGCACTGGTCCTAGGACTGACCCCTGTGGAACCCCACTCGTCACCGGCGTCCACTCTGACACCTCGCCACGTACCATGACTCGCTGCTGTCTTCCTGTGTGTGTGTGTGTGTGTGTGTACGATGCACAAGTATGCTCACACCTTGAGTATGCTCCACTTTCTTGGACTCGCTGCCCAACCATCTCATCTGTGACTACTTGACGGAGTAGTAGAGAACAGAGCAAGACGCCTCATCTCTCGCCTGGACCCAGCCTGGATAGATCTGTCATTTTAGCAGAGATGTTCAACACAGGAAGTATGTGGGCGGCCTTACTGTTCTGTACAAGGCCAATAATGTCAAAGTATCACACTTGGCTCCACTTCAGGGACAGCGAAAATTGAGCTTTTACACAACAAGACGGGCAGGAAGCAGCAACTACACTCTGACTGTAACCTTCTCCAGAACGTCGCTACATCTGAGATCATTTATTCTTAGAATGACTAGAGTCTGGAAAATGTTCGTACTGCATAATGATACCAACGAAATAGTCAGTTGATCAGATGAAATTGCTGGCCCACAGATGGCTCCAGCTTCATCCTGTTCCCTACTTGTATATCTCATAACAATAAAAAGGCTTTTAAATGAGGTAAGAGCTAACAGCTCTTAGCTTGTAAATAAAGTTAGAAACCCTTACCCTAACCTTGTTAAACCCTGTGTAAAAAAAAAAAAGAGACGGAGAGAGAGAGAAGAAAGAGAGAGAGAGAGAGAGAGAGAGAGAGAGAGAGAGAGAGAGAGAGAGAGAGAGAGAGAGAGAGAGAGAGAGAGAGAGAGAGGAGGAGAGAGAGAGAAAAAGAGAGAGAGCAGAGAGAGAGAGAGAGAGAGAGAGGAGGGAGAGAGAGCAGGAGAGAGAGAGAGGAGAGAGAGAAGAAGAGAGAGAAGAGCAGGAGAGGCAAAAGAGCAGAGAGAGAAGGAGCAGGAGCAGGAGGAGAGAGAGAGAGAGAGAGGAGGAGAGAGAGAGAGAGGAGAGAGAGAGAGAGAGAGAGAGAAAAGCAGGAGAGCAGGAGAAAGAGAGAGGAGAGCAGGAGAGAGGAGAGATATATATAAAGTTATGAAGAATGCTGCCAGATTACATTAGTCATTAATGTTCTGGTATTTAGTTCGCCTAATTAATTCTGACAGCGATATTTAATGAGAATTTTAATTTGTTATTTCTCTTACTTTAGTTTATCCTTAAAAGAATTACCTGTGTCACAGAGTTAGAACTGTCTGGGCTTGTTCCCTGGCTTGTATTTACCAGCTGGGCTTGTTCCCTGGCTTGTACTTACCAGCTGGGCTTGTTCCCTGGCTTGTACTTACCAGCTGGGCTTGTTCCCTGGCTTGTACTTACCAGCTGGGCTTGTTCCCTGGCTTGTACTTACCAACTGGGCTTGTTCCCTGGCTTGTACTTACCAGCTGGGCTTGTTCCCTGGCTTGTACTTACCTGCTGGCATTGTTCCTTGGCTTGTACTTACCTGCTGGGCTTGTTCCCTGGGTTGTACTTACCTGCTGGCATTGCTCCCTGGCTTGTACGTACCTGCTGGGCTTGTTCCCTGGCTTGTACTTACCTGCTAGGCTTGTTCCCTGGCTTGTACTTACCAGCTGGGCTTGTTCCCTGGCTTATACTTACCAGCTGGGCTTGTTCCCTGGCTTGTACTTACCAGCTGGGCTTGTTCCCTGGCTTGTACTAACCTGCTGGGCTTGTTCCCTGGCTTGTACTTACCTGCTGGGCCTGTTCCCTGGCTTGTACTTACCTGCTGGGCTTGTTCCCTGGCTTGTACTTACCTGCTGGGCTTGTTCCCTGGTTTGTACTTACCTGCTGGGCTTGTTCCCTGGCTTGTACTTACCAACTGAGATTGTTCCCTGGCTTGTACTTACCAGCTGGGATTGTTCCCTGGCTTGTACTTACCTGCTGGGATTGTTCCCTGGCGTGTACTTACCTGCTGGAATTGTTCCCTGGCTTGTACATACCAGCTGGGATTGTTCCCTGGCTTGTACTTACCTGCTGGGATTGTTCCCTGGCTTGTACTTACCTGCTGGGCTTGTTCCCTGGCTTGTACACACCAGCTGAGATTGTTCCCTGGCTTGTACTTACCAGCTGGGATTGTTCCCTGGCTTGTACTTACCTGCTGGGACTGTTCCCTGGCTTGTACGTACCTGCTGGGACTGTTCCCTATCTTGTACTTACCTGCTGGGATTGTTCCCTGGCTTGTACTTACCTGCTGGGACTGTTCCCTGGCTTGTACTTACCTGCTGGGCTTGTTCCCTGGCTTGTACTTACCTGCTGGGCTTGTTCCCTGGCTTGTACCTACCAGCTGGGATTGCTCCCTCGCTTGTACTTACCTGCTGGGATTGTTCCCTGGCTTGTAATTACCTGCTGGGATTGTTCCCTGGCTTGTACTTACCTGCTGGGCTTGTTCCCTAGCTTGTACCTACCAGCTGGGATTGTTCCTTGTCGTGTACTTACCTGCTGGGATTGTTCCCTGGCTTGTAATTACCTGCTGGGATTGTTCCCTGGCTTGTACTTACCTGCTGGGATTGTTCCCTGGCTTGTACTTACCTGCTGGGATTGTTCCCTGGCTTGTAGTTACCTGCTGGGATTGTTCCCTGGCTTGTACGTACCTGCTGGGATTGTTCCTGGCTTGTACTTACCTGCTGGGATTGTTCCCTGGCTTGTACTTACCTGCTGGGATTGTTCCCTGGCTTGTACTTACCTGCTGGGATTGTTCCTTGGCTTGTACTTACCTTCTGGGATTGTTCCCTGGCTTGTACTTACCTGCTGGGATTGTTCCCATGATTCCACCTGCCTGCTGGTATTGTTCCCTAGATTCCACCTGCCTGCTGGGATTGTTCTCTAGATTCCACCTGCCTGCTTGGATTGTTCCCTAGATTCCACCTGCCTGCTGGGTTTGTTCCCTAGATTCCACGTGCCTGCTGGGATTGTGTCTGCTCGACGTCACTCATTTGCCTTGTTTTTGTCTCACGGTCTTGGAGTACTTGACACAATTGTGTAGTTATCCTGAGTGATTTGCCGTCATGAAAGACAACCTGGTGATTACCTGTTGATTAACTGCTGATCACCTAATGTTTTCCTGCTCATTACCTGCTGATAGTTCCAAGGATTATTGTCCAGTGTTGTAGCAGAGAGTGTGGTTGCTGGTGTTATCAAGCAGGCTGGTGTCAGCAAGCAGGCTGGTGTCAGCAAGCAGGCTGGTGTCAGCAGAACACCGCCCAGAGTCACTGTTACGACTCGAATCACCCGGACTGCCTCGTAGTTTATTTATTATAAAAATAATTCCATCTGAGTCTGATTCAGTTTATCACCAGGCTGAAGAAGAGGAAGACCTACTGGCCTGTCACTTCTCAACATAAACAGCCGACTTTTGGATGTTAGTCTAGTCCGGCTGCCGCTACGCTAGAAATAACTCTGTTAGTTTATTCACAATGTATGTTGATGTAAATGTATCAAAATGTAAACTTTGTAAACACAATATCAGTATTCCCACAGCCGCCAGTACAAATATTTCATCCATAAGCCAAGGATTTCTACTTCGTCTATTGTAAATAACTCATTATAACTGAACTCATTATAACCGAACATTGCGCCTCCGTCTCTAGACACATTATGAGAGTAATATTTAGACTGCCCCTCACGGCCGGTGCTCAGGCGCATAATAAACCCATCAAATTCCAGCAAGTGTTCTCCCTGACGGTTTGTGTGATCGTTATTACCCGTAACGCAATAGCAGTGGCCATGAAGCGTGAGCACTGATTGGTGGACTCCACAAAGTGGATGGATGGTGCCACCACCAGGATAATGGCACCACCAAGATAATGGCACCACCCTGGTGGACACTCAAAGTTCACACCATAACGAAAACGGTGGAAATTTTTGTGTTCACCTGCGTCTGGAGGCACAAACAAGGAGAAGCAGTGATCTATTGGTGATGAAGGAAACACCAGGGTCTATGGTGAGGGTCTATGGTGAGGGTCTATGGTGAGGGTCTATGGTGAGGGTCTATGGTGAGGGTCTATGGTGAGGGTCTATGGTGAGGGTCTATGGTGAGGGTCTATGGTGAGGGTCTATGGTGAGGGTCTATGGTGAGGGTCTATGGTGAGGGTCTATGGTGAGGGTCTATGGTGAGGGTCTATAGTGAGAGTCTATGGTGAAGGTCTATGGTGAGTCTATGGTGAGGGTCTATGGTGAGGGTCTATGATGAGGGTCTATGGTCAGGGTCTATGGTGAGGGTCTATAGTGAAGATCAATGGTGAGGGTTTATGGCCCAGTGACTCACCAACCAACAGTACTGCCACAGTGACCCACTAACCCACAGCACTGCCATGGTGACTCACTAACCCACAGTACAGTCACGGTGACTCACTAACCCACAATACAGTCACGGTGACTCACTAACCCACAGGCGAAGGCAGAGAATAACGGAGCGGCTACAGGAGGCCAATATATCTGAAATACGTAGGGAGACACTAGTCAGAGTTATAGCAAACATCGAATTAAAACTAAAGGAATCCTACAGGAATCAAGAAACGCGGGAAGAACAAAAAGCTATAAATTAAATTGAAAGAAACCCAAAGTATTTCTTTTCTTATGCAAAATCAAAGTCGAGAACAACAACCAGTATTGGGCCCCTACTTAAACGGGATGGGTCCTACACAGATGACAGCAAGGAAATGAGTGAGTTACTTAAGTCCCAGTATGACTCAGTTTTTAGCGAGCCGCTAACCAGACTGAAAATCGAAGACCTAAATGAATTTTATATGAGAGTGCCACAGAACTTGACAGACGCATGCCTATCGACATCACCCTGACGCCAAATGACTTCGAAAAGGCAATAAATGACATGCCCATGCACTCCGCTCCAGGCCCAGACTCATGGAACTCCGTGTTCATCAAGAACTGCAAAAGCCCCTATCACGTGCTTTTAACATCTTATGGAGAGGAGCATGGACACTGGGATCGTCCCGCAGCTACTAAAAACAACAGACATAGCCCCGCTCCACAAAGGTGGCAGTAAAGCAATAGCAAAGAACTACAGACCAATAGCGCTAACGTCCCATATCATAACAATCTTTGAAAGGGTTCTAAGAACAAGATCGCCACTCATCTTGATACTCATAAATTACACAACCCAGGGCAGCATGGGTTAGAGCAGGCCGCTCCTGTCTGTCCCAACTACTGGACCACTACGACAAGGTCCTGGATGCTCTTGAAGACAAACAAAATGCAGATGTTATATACACAGACTTTGCAAAAGTCTTTGACAAGTGTGACCATGGTGTAATAGCACACAAAACGTGATAAAGGAATAACAGGAAAAGTTGGTAGATGGATCTATAATTTCCTAACAAGTAGAACACAAAGAGTAGTAGTCAACAGAATAAAGTCTGAGGCAGCTACTGTGAAAAGCTCTGTTCCACAAGGCACAGTACTTGCTACCATCCTGTTCCTCATTCTCATAGACATAGACAGGGATATAAGCCACAGTGCTATGTCTTCCTTTGCAGATGACACCCGAATCTGTATGACAGTGTCCACCGTTGAAGAAACTGCAAGACTCCAACCAGACATAAACCAAATCTTTAAATGGGCTGCAGAAAACAATATGAAGTTCAATGATGAGAAATTTCAATTACTAGATACGGAAAACGTGAGGAAATTAAAATATCATCGGAGTAAAAAACTAACTCAAACCCACAATAGATCCAAAACTAATGTCAAAGACCTGGGAGTGATCATGTCAGAGAATCTCACCTTCAAGGACCATAACACCATAGCAATTGCATCTGCTCGAAAAATGACAGGATGGATAATGAAATCTTCAAAATCAGGGATGCCAAGCCCATGTTGACACTTTACAGATCGCTTGTTCTATCTAGGCTGGAATATTGCTGCACACTAACTGCACCTTTCAAGGCGGGATCACCAACAATCTCCTCCCTCCCTCCGTGCATAAGCGGGATCACCAACAATTTCCTCCCTCCTCCGTGCATAGCGGGATCACCAACAATCTCCTCCCTCCCTCCGTGCATAAGCGGGATCACCAACAATTTCCTCCCCCCCTCCGTGCATAAGCGGGATCACCAACAATCTCCTCCCTCCCTCCGTGCAAAAGCGGGATCACCAACAACTCCTCCCTCCCCCCGTCATAAGCGGGATCACCAACAACTCTCCCTCCCTCCTTGCATAAGCGGGATCACCAAAATCTCCTTCCTCCCTCCGAAAGCGGATCACCAACAATCTCATCCCTCCCTCCGTGCATAAACGGGATCACCAACAATCTCCTCCCTCCCTCCTGTGCATAAGCGGGATCACCACAATCCCTCCCTCCCTCCGTGCATAAGCGGGATCACCACAATCTCCTCCCTCCCCTCCGTGCATAAGCGGGATCACCAACAATCTCCTCCCTCCCTCCGTGCATAAGCGAGATCAGTAACAATCTCCTCCCTCCCTCCGTGCATAAGCGGGATCACCAAATCTCCTCCCTCCTCCGGTGCATAAGCGGGAACACCAACAATCTCCTCCCTCCCTCCGTGCATAAGCGGGATCACCAACAATCTCCTCCTTCCCTCCGTGATAGCGGGATCACCAACAATCTCCTCCCTCCCTCCATGCATAAGCGGGATCACCCAATCTCCTCCCTCCCCTCCGTGCATAAGCGGGATCCCAACAATCTCCTCCCTCCCTCCATGCATAAGCGGGATCACCAACAATCTCCTCCCTCCCTCCGTGCATAAGCGGGATCACCAACAATCTCCTCCCTCCCCTCCGTGCATAAGCGGGATCACCAACAATCTCCTCCCTCCCTCCGTGCATAAGTGGGATCACCAACAATCTCCTCCCTACCTCCGTGCATAAGCGGGATCACCAACAATATCCTCCCTCCGTGCATAAGCGGGATCACCAACAATCTCCTCCCTCCCTCCGTGCATAAGCGGGATCACCAACAATCTCCTCCCTCCCCGTGCATAAGCGGGATCACCAACAATCTCCTCCTCCCTCCGTGCATAAGCGGATCACCAACAATCTCCTCCCTCCCTCCGTGCATAAGCGGGATCACCAACAATCTCCTCCCCCTACCT
>WNWK01027952.1:2500-25833 GCA_009830355.1 Cherax destructor | reverse complement strand
GGTCCTTCTCATGTTCAAACCCGATAACAAAAATATTCGCCCAATCCATTTTCAATGTTACCCAAGGAATAAGCTTGATAACTCATGTGCAAGAGTAATTTACACTTTTCCTAGAATTTGATGTGACATTTGATGTATGTGAGGGTGAGATAGTCAGTGAAACGTGGATAGTATACCACTATAAAACGTAACTTTGAGAGGTTAGAGTTCAAATTTTCAATTTTACTTAGAAATTGTATACCTGGAGAAGGTTTCGTGGGTATGACTAGTTTCTTTGAAGGAAATTGAATGTCTTATAAAGTGATTCAAACTTTCAGCGCTGGTGCATCGTAGGAAAGTGTCCCGTGGCCTGGTATGCAACACTCGCCTCACACACTTGAGTGTCCGTGGTTCGATTCCCGGCAAGGGTGGAAATATTGGGCGTGTTTCCTTACACCTGTTGTCCCGTTCACCTAGCAGTAAGTAGATACCTGGGTGTTAGTCACCTGGTGTGAGTCGCATCCTGGGGGACAAGACTAAAGGACCACAATGGAAATAAGACAGACAGTCCTCGATTACGCACTGACTTTCTTGGGTTATCCTGGGTGGCTAACCCTCCCTACCTCTGGTTAAAAATCCCAACAAATCTTATCACTCTCCAGGCACCATATTTCCCCTACACGGGTTTAATGCTTCCCCATGAATGCGGTACTAATCTCTGTCATTCAAAACTTACCCCGGGGATAAGTCCTTCTGGTAAATCCTGATTAACAACATATTGCCACATAATTAAAGGTAATGCTCACCTAATCTCAGCTAAGGCGGACCAGAGCGATAAATAATGACATATGCTTAAAGTCTTAGATAAGAAGGAAGGACTATGGTGGGTGAGCCCCCTGTGTTGCCGTCTGTCCTGGCCACTAACGAGATGTGTCACGTGACTCTCACTCTCTGAATCACCGCAGCGACTTTGGCTTCAAACCCAAAAAACAATTGTCTATGTCAGATTCAACCCCAGTGTTTTCTACTATTTTCTTTAATAATTAAAAATTAATAAATTTCACCAAACTCATCAATTCTGTGTATACAAAATCATAGACGTGAACTATGGGCAGCAACATCAATGATGAAGTCAAGGAATGGGACAAGTGCGGCCAAGACTGACCAATGGTAAACACCTGCGTCTTCGGACACCAGATGGTCTCACAGGGGGTTAAAAGGTTGCCAATGACAGATAATTATTGGAGCAAAGAGCACCAAACGGACCAAATTAAAATTTCAGATACAAAGAAATCCATAAACCTCAGGGGTTTACCTTAGCTGGAACATTACCAAGGGCGCCCTCCACCCAGTGGTGGCCAATTATAGCACTACAACTCTCATTACTGGTACATAATACCTACAAGAAAACGAATAAGACACATGTTCAACACCTGGGTATTTTTTTTAGCATGAAGACGTTCAGTCATCATGTTTTTTTTTTTAACTCAATACAGAGAGGGAAAAATAGACACATATACAATATAATGTGAGCCTTTATTGACAACGTTTCGCCCACACAGTGGGCTTTATTAAGTCACAAACATATCTACCTGGGTAAAGAGTACATGAGTATATATACCGATCTGTTTGAGACTTGATAAAGTCCACTGTGTGAGCGAAACGTAGTCAATAAAAGGATCATATACACAAATAACCCGCAATTGAAGAAAGGAGCTTACGACGATGTTTCGGTCCGACTTGGACCATTAAGTGTGACTTTGTAAATGGTCCAAGTCGCTCAATCTGAGATGAACCTCAGCCATGATAGAAGGTGCTCAATCTGAGATGAACCTCAGCCATGATAGAAGGTGCTCAATCTGAGATTATGAACCTCAGCCATGATAGAAGGTGCCCAATCTGAGATGAACCTCAGCCATGATAGGTGCCCAATCTGAGATTATGAACCTCAGCCATGATAGGTGCTCAATCTGAGATGAACCTCAGCCATGATAAGTGCTCAATCTGAGATTATGAACCTCAGCCATGATAGAAGGTGCTCAATCTGAGATTATGAACCTCAGCCATGATAGAAGGTGCTCAATCTGAGATGAACCTCAGCCATGATAGAAGGTGCTCAATCTGAGATTATGAACCTCAGCCATGATAGAAGGTTGTTAAATTAGACACATATGCAACACTTGGGTATCTTTATTGAGGAAACGTTTCGCCACACAGTGGCTTCATCAGTCCAATACAAAGAAGAAAGTAGTAATAAAAGGAGGAGTTTGAGGTAATCAGTCCCTCGGCCTGGAGTCGATGTGTTCAGTCCATCAATCTTGAAGAAAATACAACATAAGGCAAATAGAAGTTGCTTATATACTGTAGACAGGTGAGATGAAGCAGGAGGAGGCGGAGTCATAGTGGTATCATCCACTAGTCGAAGTAAGTCATTGTCCAAAGGTTTGGACAAATGTTGAAGAATCCCTTTGTATCAAGATCCCAAGAAGTTGCTATGTCAGACAGGATGTAGATGAATGGTTCAGAGAACCGACAAGTTGTTAAATTAGACACATATGCAACACTAGTGGATGATACCACTATGACCCCGCCTCCTCCTGCTTCATCTCACCTGTCTACAGTATATAAGCAACTTCTATTTGCCTTATGTTGTATTTTCTTCAAGATTGATGGACTGAACACATCGACTCCAGGCCGAGGGACTGATTACCTCAAACTCCTCCTTTTATTACTACTTTCTTCTTTGTATTGGACTGATGAAGCCACTGTGTGGCGAAACGTTTCCTCAATAAAGATACCCAAGTGTTGCATATGTGTCTAATTTAACAACTTGTCGGTTCTCTGAACCATTCATCTACATGATAGAAGGTGCTCAATCTGAGATGAACCTCAGCCATGATAGAAGGTGCTCAATCTGAGATTATGAACCTCAGCCATGATATAAGGTGCTCAATCTGAGATTATGAACCTCAGCCATGATAGAAGGTGCTCAACCTCGTCTTATATTGTCTATGGTTCATATTTTCTGTATTAAATTGAAAAAGTCAGAAGAACCTGGATTCTCTGACAGTAAGAAGCTAAGGTCCCTAACAGTAAGAAGCTAAGGTCCCTAACAGTAAGAAGCTAAGGTCCCTAACAGTAAGAAGCTAAGGTCCCTAACAGTAAGAAGCTAAGGTCCCTAACAGTAAGAAGCTAAGGTCCCTAACAGTAATAGTAACATAAGGGTCCCTAACAGTAAGAAGCTAAGGTCCCTAACAGTAAGAAGCTAAGGTCCCTAACAGTAAGAAGCTAAGGTCCCTAACAGTAAGAAGCTAAGGTCCCTAACAGTAAGAAGCTAAGGTCCCTAACAGTAAAAAACTAAGGTCCCTGACGAGCAACACACCACCAACAACAACAATACACTAACCACCACGGCCACCACCAACACCCTAAGCTTCACAACCACCAACAACAACAATACACTAACCACCACGGCCACCACCAACACCCTAAGCTTACAACCACCAACAACAACAATACACTAACCACCACGGCCACCACCAACACCCTAAGCTTCACAACCACCAACAACAACAATACACTAACCACCACGGCCACCACCAACACCCTAAGCTTCACAACCACCAACAACAACAATACACTAACCACCACGGCCACCACCAACACCCTAAGCTTCACAACCACCAACAACAATACACTAACCACCACGGCCACCACCAACACCTAAGCTTCACAACCACCAACAACAACAATACACTAACCACCACGGCCACCACCAACACCCTAAGCTTCACAACCACCAACAACAACATACAACCACCACTTGCTACTCACCGTCATCACCATCCTTCACCACCACTACCACCAACATCTTGCACCTGACAACCAACAAGAAAACACCACCACCATCCTCTGCCATAAAGACACCATAACCCTCCATCAGCAGCACCAACGCCCTCCACCAACGCCCTCCACCAACACCTCTACCTTTCTCCCACCACCAGAGTGTAACAGATTAACCCGGTCAACCCATCTGCCTAAATTGTTTATTCATTCAACAAGCCACTGCGGCCGATGTGCAACAGATTGCAACACGTAATTAATGTCCAGGGGCTGCAAGTGGACAGGTTGTGTTGTGGCGAGGATACACACGAAGGGGAACACTTTATTGGCTTTATTAAGACCTTGATTTAGTGGAGCCGCCATCATCACTGTTGCTGGCTATTTGTCGACACATGGGGAGACCTGTTGGCTCTCTTTCCTTATTAATTCCGGGTTCATGTGCGGTTACTGGTGTGTAGTTGATGTTTAGGGGATTGTTGTAGTGGAGTGGGTGGTGATGTAGTGGAGTGGGTGGTGATGTAGTGGAGTGGGTGGTGATGTAGTGGAGTGGGTGGTAGTGTAGTGGAGTGGGTGGTAGTGTAGTGGAGTGGGTGGTAGTGTAGTGGAGTGGGTGGTAGTGTAGTGGAGTGGGTGGTGATGTAGTTAAGTGGGTGGTAGTGTAGTGGAGTGGGTGGTGATGTAGTGGAGTGGGTGGTAGTGTGTGAGTGGGTGGTGTGTAGTGGAGTGGGTGGTAGTGTAGTGAAGTGGGTGGTAGTGTAGTGGAGTGGGTGGTAGTGTAGTGGAGTGGGTGGTGATGTAGTGGAGTGGGTGGTAGTGTAGTGGAGTGGGTGGTGATGTAGTGGAGTGGGTGGTAGTGTAGTGGAGTGGGTGGTAGTGTAGTGGAGTGGGTGGTAGTGTAGTGGAGAGGGTGGTAGTGTAGTGGAGTAGTTGGTAGTGTAGTGGGTGGTAGTGTAGTGGAGTGGGTGGTAGTGTATTGGTGTGTGGGGTAGTGTAGTGAAGTGGGTGGTAGTGTAGTGGGTGGTGATGTAGTGGAGTGGGTGGTTGTGTAGTGGAGTGGGTGGTAGTGTAGTAGGTGGTAGTGTAGTGGTGTGGGTGGTAGTGTAGTGGAGTGGGTGGTAGTGGAGTGGATGGTAGTATAGTGGGTGGTACTGTAGTGGAGTGGGTGGTAATAGTGGTGTGGGTGGTAATGTAGTGGAGTGGATGGTAGTATAGTGGAGTGGGTGGTAGTGTAGTGGTGTGGGTGGTAGTGTAGTGGAGTGGGTGGTAGTGTAGTGGGTGGTAGTGGAGTGGGTGGTAGTGTAGTGGGGGGTAGTGGAGTGGATGGTAGTGTAGTTTTGTGGGTGGTAGTGTAGTGGGTGGTAGTGGAGTGGGAGGTAGTGGAGTGGGTGGTAGTGGAGTGGGTGGTAGTAGTGGTGTAGGTGGTAGTGTAGTGGTGGTAGTTAGTTACCATTTTGTCCTAGGCACATGTCGATTAGACACTAGGCCTGTTGTATGTATGTGTGTGTGTGTATAACGAAACACTTCGAAATGTTTCGGCCCCGCCGGGAATTGAACCCGGGCCCTCCGTGCGTGAAGCAAGAGCGCTAGCCACCATGCCATCGGGGCGTAGTGTAGTGTAGTGAAGTGGGTGGTAGTGTGGTGGAGTGGATGGTAGTGTAGTTGGGGTAGTGGAGTGGATGGTAGTGTAGTGGTGTGGGTGGTAGTGTAGTGGTGTGGGTGGTAGTGTAGTGGTGTGGGTGGTATAGTGGGTGGTAGTGGAGTAGGTGGTAGTGGAGTGGGTAGTAGTAGTGGTGTGTGTGGTAGTGTAGTGGAGTGGGTGGTAGTAAGTAGTGAAAGTGGGTGGTAGTGTGGTGGAGTGGATGGTAGTGTAGTGGAGTGGATGGTAGTGTAGTGGGGATCGAGCCACGGACCTGAGTGTGTAAGCTGTGTATGCTAACAATGGAGGTAGGGGGCACCTCAGTGTACTCATTGCTTCCCTACGTTTTACCGCAAGTGTCTTGCACCGTCTGGCAACTCTCTTGTTTTCATATGTAATAATCTCTACGTCAAGATTTAAGACCAATCCCTCCAGTATCTTCAGATGTAGATCATCATGTATCTGGCCTGGTGGGTAAAGCTCTCGCTTCACCGGCGAGGGTCAGGGTTCGATTCCCGGAGAGGGTAGAGACCTTGGGCGTGTTTCCTTACACCGGTTGTCTATGTTCACCCATCAGTAAAATGGGTACCTGGGTGTTAGTCGCCTGGCGTGGGTCGCCCGAAATGCTCTGGTCACAGACCGGGCCGCGGGGGCGTTGACCCCCGAAACCCTCACCAGGTATAACAAGCGGCTTTCTATATAGCAGTATGTCACTGATGTCAGCTAGGCCTGTATACCTTGTACATGTACTTGTAGTAAATAAAGATATTATTATTATTATTAATATTATTATATTACGTATTAAGGAGTACAGTTCAAAGGACTCCAAGCACTCCAGGCAATTTAGGTGCTTGACTGAGTTCTATATTTTCCAGTTGTGCAATTTCACCTGCCTTGAAGGTGGCCGCCCAGCCAAGAATGATCTATATTTTCTAAGTTTCAAGAATGATCTATATTTTCTAAGTTTCAAGAATGATCTATATTTTCTAAGTTTCAAGAATGATCTATATTTTCTAAGTTTAAGGTCTAGTAAGAAGCCTGACGATTATAGTTATCATGGGCTAGCTAGCAACTACACTGGTGGGATAATGATGGTACAATAGTTACACCGGTGGGATAATGATGGTACAATGATGGAATAATGATACCTACACCATTAGGAGTGTGAAAACTTTCTACAGTGACTCCAGTGTCACCACAGGAGTTACAGTGAGACAATGTTCTTACACTAGAATTACTCGTCAAGTGACAACCTTCAATACAGTCACAGTACCACTACCATCAACACAGTCACAGTACCAGTACCTCTAATACAGTCACAGTACCACTATTTTCAACACAGTGACAGTACCACTACCATCAACACACACACAGTACCACTACCACCAACACAGTCACAGTACAACTACCATCAACACAGTCACAGTACCACTACCTTCAACACACACATACACAGTACTACTACCATCAACAGTCACAGTACCACTACCATCAACACAGTCACAGTACCACTACCATGAACCCACACACACAGTACTACTACCATCAACACAAGTCACAGTACCACTCCCATCAACACAGTCTTAGTATCACTACCATCAACACACACATACACAGTACTACTACCATAACCAGTCACAGTACCACTACCATCAACAGTCACAGTACCACTACCATCAACAGTCACAGTACCACTACCATCAACAGTCACAGTACCACTACCATCAACAGTCACAGTACCACTACCATGAACAGTCACAGTACCACTACCATGAACAGTCACTACCATTACCATCAACAGTCACAATACCACTACCATCAGTCACAGTACCACTACTATCAACACAGTCACAGTACCACTACCATCAACACACACACAGTACCATTACCATCAACACAGTCACAATACCACTACCATCAGTCACAGTACAACTACTATCAACAGTCACAGTACCACTACCATCAAGTCACAGTATCACTACCATCAACACACACACAGTACCACTACCATCAACACACACACAGTACCACTACCATCAACACACACAGTACCACTACCATCAACACAAACACAGTACCACTGCCATCAACACACACACAGTACCACTACCATCAACACACACACAGTACTACTACCATCAACACACACAGTACCACTACCATCAACACACACACAGTACCACTACCATCAACACACACACAGAACCACTGCCATCAACACACACAGTACCACTACCATCAACACACACACAGTACCACTACCATCAACACACACACAGTACCACTACCATCAACACACACAGTACCACTACCATCAACACACACAGTACCACTACCATCAACACACACACAGTATCACTACCATCAACACACACAGTACCACTACCATCAACACACACAGTACCACTACCATCAACACAAACACAGTACCACTACCATCAACACACACACAGTACCACTACCATCAACACACACACAGTACCACTACTATCAACACACACACAGTACCACTACCATCAACACACACAGTACCACTACTATCAACACACACACAGTACCACTACCATCAACACACACAGTACCACTACCATCAACACACACACAGTACCACTACCATCAACACACACACAGTACCACTACTATCAACACACACACAGTACCACTACCATCAACACACACACAGTACCACTACCATCAACACACACACAGTACCACTACCATCAACACACACAGTACCACTACCATCAACACACACAGTACCACTAACATCAACACACACAGTACCACTACCATCAACACACACAGTACCACTAACATCAACACACACAGTACCACTACCATGGTAGACCACACATAGTGCAGGGTAGACTATGGTAGACCACACATAGTGCAGGGTAGACTATGGTAGGCCCTACCTAGCATAAGCCTACATGACCTCAGGCCTAGTTGGTCACCTCACAAATTACCGTCTCCTATTACTCCTCGCGAGTCACCTTAACTGTGTACTTCCCTTTCCTTACATTCTTCCTCATGAAAGGCTCTTGGTCAAAGGAATTGGATCACCCATCCTCTTCCTCCAACCAAACATCATTACCCCCCCCCATTCCCCAGGTGCCGTATGACCCCAATAGAAATAATATTTCATAACCTGACCTTCTTGGAATATCTTAGGTTAAGATCTACGTAATTTACTGTATTAGGCCTAAATGAAGGCCTAAAAAAATTCTTCTGGTTTTACCACTACAATAACCACCTCTCACCCCATACACCACTACAATAGCCACCTCTCACCCCCATACACCACTAAAATAACCACTTCTCACCCCATACACCACTACAATAACCACCTCTCACCCTCATACACCACTACAATAACCACCTCTCACCCCCATACACCACTACAATAACCACCTCTCACTCTCATACACCACTACAATAACCACCTCTCACCCTCATACACCACTACAATAACCACCTCTCACCCCCATACACCACTACAATAACCACATCTCACCCCATACACCACTGTAATAACCACCTCTCACCCTCAACACCACTACAATAACCACCTCTCACCCTCATACACCACTACAATTACCACCTCTCACCCCATACACTACTACAATAACCACCTCTCACCCCTCCCCCATACACAACTACAATAACCACCTCTCACCCTCCCCCATACACCACTACAATAATCACATCTCACCCCTCCCCATACACCACTACAATAACCACCTCTCACCCCCATACACCACTACAATAACTACCTCTCATCCCCCATACACCACTGCAATAACCACATCTCACCCCATACACCACTACAATAACTACCTCTCATCCCCATACACCACCACTATAACCACCTCTCACCCCCATACACCACTACAAAAACCACCTCTCTCCCTCATACACCACTACAATAACCACCTCTCACCCCATACACCACTACAATAACCACCTCTCACCACTACAATAACCACCTCTCACCCCATACACCACTACAATAACCACTTCACACCCCATACACCACCTCTCACCCCATACACCACTACAATAATCACCTCTCACCCCCATACACCACTACAATAACCATCTCCCACCCCCATACACCACTACAATAACCACATATCACCCCTATACACCACTACAATAACCACCTCTCACCCCCATACACCACTACAATAACCACCTCACCCCATACACCACTACAATAACCACCTCTCACCCCATACACCACTACAATAACCACCTCCCACCCCATACACCACTACAATAACCACCTCTCACCCCATACACCACTACAATAACCACCTCTCACCCCCATACACCACTACAATAACCACCTCTCACCCCACATACACCACTACAATAACCACCTCTCACCCCATACACCACTACAATAACCACCTCTCACCCCCACATACACCACTACAATAGCCACATCTCACCCCCATACACCACTACAATAGCCACATCTCACCCCCATACACCACTACAATAACCACCTCTCACCCCATACACCACTACAATAACCACCTCACCCCATACACCACTACAATAACCACCTCTCACCACATACACCACTACAATAACCACCTCTCACCCCATACACCACTACAATAACCACCTCTCACCCCATACACCACTACAATAACCACCTCTCACCACATACACCACTACAATAACCACCTCTCACCACATACACCACTACAATAACCACCTCTCACCACATACACCACTACAATAACCACCTCTCACCCCATACACCACTACAATAACCACCTCTCACCCCTATACACCACTACAATAACCACCTCTCACCCCACATACACCACTACAATAGCCACATCTCACCCCCATACACCACTACAATAGCCACATCTCACCCCCATACACCACTACAATAACCACCTCTCACCACATACACCACTACAATAACCACCTCTCACCACATACACCACTACAATAACCACCTCTCACCCCTATACACCACTACAATAACCACCTCTCACAACATACACCACTACAATAACCACCTCTCACCCCCCCATACACCACTACAATAACCACCTCTCACTCCATACACCACTACAATAACCACCTCTCACCCCATACACCACTACAATAACCACCTCTCACCACATACACCACTACAATAACCACCTCTCACCCCATACACCACTACAATAACCACCTCTCACCACATACACCACTACAATAACCACCTCTCACAACATACACCACTACAATAACCACCTCTCACCACATACATCACTACAATAACCACCTCTCACCACATACACCACTACAATAACCACCTCTCACAACATACACCACTACAATAACCACCTCTCACCACATACACCACTACAATAACCACCTCTCACCACATACACCACTACAATAACCACCTCTCACAACATACACCACTACAATAACCACCTCTCACCACATACACCACTACAATAACCACCTCTCACAACATACACCACTACAATAACCACCTCTCACCACATACACCACTACAATAACCACCTCTCACCACATACACCACTACAATAACCACCTCTCACAACATACACCACTACAATAACCACCTCTCATCCCTATACACCACTACAATAACCACCTCTCACAACATACACCACTACAATAACCACCTCTCACCCCTATACACCACTACAATAACCACCTCTCACCCCTATACACCACTACAATAACCACCTCTCACCCCTATACACCACTACAATAACCACCTCTCACCCCTATACACCACTACAATAACCACCTCTCACCCTCCCCATACACCACTACAATAACCACCTCTCACCCCCCCCCATACACCACTATTTCTACTATAAAAATACAATAATCAGAGAAACGTTAAAACAAAAGAAAATTATCCGGGAATGATATCCCTAAATAGTTCCGGAAAGTATCAGTCAGACGTCGTCTTCCTCACTCACTTACATGGCTTCTTACCTGCGTGCGTCCGAAGCTTTACGGGAAGAGTGAAATAGGGGGGCGGGGGCGGCGTCCCCTGGGAGTGATGACCACATTATCCGGAGGGGGGCGAGGCTCCCTGCCACACGCTAACGACCACCCGTATATAACAACCGTCTATGCTTTCTGCTTGCATTTAAGGGGTCTTTAGATGTACTTATATGGTGGGTGGCGGGAGGGGGGAGGGAGGTGGCATGACATGGGTGGGAATAACTAGGGAGGTGAGGGGAAGAAAGAGGGGAGGCCGGTGTGAGAGAGGGTAGAGAGGGGCGACAAAATATGAGGGTCACTCTGGCTCCCGGGGTTGAAGAAGGAAAATCCTATGCATTGGTTGGGAATCTCCTATCTGAGCGGCGTTAACACTTGCATAGTCGCCCACACGTCTTCACTACCCCCACCCTTCAAGGCTGTCTTAGTAACCCTGAAGGGCTCTTCATCCAAGGACATGATTAAGACATGTGCAACAGTTAGGTATCTTTATTATGTTGAGAATCATATATATATATATATATTTCTGACAAGTTAATATTTAAGAATCATGTGTAATAATTATTCATCTTTACTGTTGAAAGGTTTCGCCTACACAGTAGGTTATTCCAGTCACATAGAGGCAGCAAGTATGGCAGTGAACTGAAGAAGGTTACTGTGTGGGCGAAACGTTTTATCAATAAAGATACCCAGCTGCTGCACATGAGTCTTAATCATCAATTTGTCTATATTTTATACCACTTTCAACATTCATCCAAGCATGTTGAGCTAACCCCATTTTGGGCCGCTCCAAATATAGGTTAGATAAATACATGAGTGAGAGGGCTGGATTTGAGTGGGACTTGCAAATTGAGTTAATAGAGTTATCAAAGCTTATTCCTTGGGTAGCACTGAAAATGGGTAGGGCAAATATTTTGGTTAGTAAGTTTGGGTTTGAGGACCTGCCAAGCATGGGCCAGTAGGCCTGCTGCAGTGCTCCTCCTTTCTTGTGTTCTTGTCAATTCCGGCTTGTTCCTCAAGCATTGTGTGAGACCAACAGGCTCTCCTTTTATTCATAATTATAATAATCTTACATTTTAGGGTGATAGAGTTTTAGAGGTCAAGAAACAAGTGTCTTGTGACACCGTCTTCGTCAGATGATTACCAGTTTGTAATTAAGATAATATTTGTTCGAATTTTTAACTCGGGGAGAGAATCTTAGCCACCCAGGATAACCCAAGAAAGTAGTGCGTCATCGAGGACTGTCTGTCTTATTTCCATTGTGGTCCTTCAATCTCGTCCCCCAGGATGCGACTCACACCAGTCGACTAATATTCAGGTACCTGCTTACTGCTAGGTGAACAGAGACAGGTGTAAGGCAACTAACACTCAGGCACCTACTTATTTCCAAGTGAACAGGGACAGCAAGTGTAAGGTGACTAACACCCAGGTACCTACTTACTGCTAGGTGAGCAGGGACAGCAGGTGTAAGGTGACTAACACCCAGGTACCTACTTACTGCTAGGTGAGCAGGGACAGCAGGTGTAAAGAAACATGCCCAGCATTTCCACCTGCTGGTCTACCCAACCTACGTGTCACATTACATTTACAAATGATCAACATAGTAAACAGCCTTTGGCAGTATAATATTCTAAGACAGTCTCATGTAGTAACCTAGATTAATCTTCTAAATACAAGGACCCAATATGGAAATAAGTCACAATAGCACACAGTACAGCACATAATACAAAACCTCAGCATAAACTTACAAAACTCATGTTTTCAAGTGCTACGTCTACGTAAATCGAAGAGTTGGACCAGAAACACTAATAAAAAGAAGAATCGAAAGTCATAAACGAGTAAAGAATTCGCGTAATAAAAAAAAAAAAAAAAAAAAAAAAATTCTCATTCAGATTTAGATTCTTTATTTCAACATGATTTAATGTTTATACAGAGGTGAATGGCATGTAGGTGTGGATGCAGAAAGCCCCTTAATATAAACCACGGTACGGGGGGGGGGGGACTGAACCCGCGGTGAGTCAGTAGTAAAACTCCAGACCGACGCGTTAGTCACTGGTTCAGCTGGCTACAATAAGAGTCATCCAACTAGATATATATATTTATATTTATTGTAGCTAGCTGGCCCAGTGTCTGGAGTTTTACAACTCACTCACCGAGGGTTCAATCCCCGCCCGTACCGTGGATTGTTTGCAATCGTATCATTATGATTTCTTAAGAGTTCCCTAAATATGCAGAACGTTTCAGACAGTGTGTTCTCATCAGTAAGAGAAAAGGAAAGTTCCCATCATCAGTAGGAGGAGAAACAGGAGTTATGACTGAGAAACAGGACTGAGAAACAATAGCAGCGTACAAGAAAAATAAGGAAGGCAGATAACAATGACGTTTCAAGAAAAAAAAATAATCTTAACTATAATTTTTAAAACGGGTGGACTGATAAGCCAGTAGAAGGCCTCGATCAGACGACCAAAAGCTTCAGTTGCGGGTCATCATATGACTAAGACCCGCGTCAGGAAACCCTTGTCCTGTTTCCTGACGAACCTTACCTAACTTAGGTCTCAGAGGCTGGCAAGTCATCCATCAATATCTGATGCAACAAACAACAATAATAAATAAACAACTCACATATACAACACAGTATAAGGTGATGATGGAGGAAAACAGAGGTGGGAAGAAACAGGGAGAAAAACGACAGAGGGAAGAGGAAAAAAAATGGAAAAGAAGTGGGGGGAAATGGAGAGAATGAAGAGAGATAGAGGGGAAAAGAAGAGATAGAAAATAGGAAGATAGATAGAAACGAGGAAGAGATACAGAAGGAAGCAAAATAGAAAGGAGGAAGAGAGATAAAAACGAGGAAGAGAGATAGAAAAGAGAAAGAGAGATAGAAATGAGGAAGAGATAGAAAGGAGGGACAAAAAACAGAATGGTGTAAGAGAGAGATAGTAGAAAGGGAGGTAGAGAAGGGAAGCTACAGAAAGGGAACAGAGAAAGGGGAAGATATATGGAGAGGGAAGAGATAGAGAGGGGAAAGAGAGGTGGCGTTTTTAGCGGTGGTTGACTCGGTTTTTTCCCTCGTGTCTGCTCCTGTTTTTTCTCCCTTTTCCTGACCACCCCTCCCCTTCTCCCCCCCATCCCTTTCCTCCCTCTGTCCCTCCACCAATATTTTGGTCATCGCCACCACTCTGCTTCAACACGCGTCTGCTTCCCTATCTTGTTTCATACCACACATACACACACACACACACACACATACACACACACACACATACACACACACACACACACACACATACACACACACACACACACACACACACACACACACACACACATACACACACACATACACACACACATACACACACACACACACACACATACACACACACACATACACACACACACACACACATACACACACACATACACACACATACACACACATACACACACACACACATACACACACACACACACACACATATGTATATATAATCATGGTAAAAGGGAATAATATTTATGGTTGCGATCGTGTATAAAGCCACGTACCTTTGATATATATACCTTTGAAGAGTTTCGAGAGTTTCTCTACTCTCTGAGCCCGGCAATGGGCCAGTCTCGTCTGGTGCTTGCCTGGTCAACCAGGCTGTTGCTGCTGGAGGCCCGCTGCCCCACATATCCATAAATAATAATTTTAAACTGTTTTTCTTAATATTGAGGTCAGTCGGTAGTGAAACAGGGACTACAATTAAGATTTCTTTATTACCTGTGTTTATACCTTATTATTGCCCTGTTTCCCCTTTGATGGTTTTCCAGAGTTGTCCAATCCCCGTAGCCCTGCCCTAGGCCAGCTTTATCTGGTGCTTGCTTGATCAACCAGGCTGTTGCTGTTGGCGGCCTGCTGACCCACATATCCATCCCTTGTTATCTAGCGTGTATGTTGGCGGAAATATTACGTTAAGTTACCTTACGTCAAGTTAACGTAGATTAATATATACATATAATGAAGCGAAAAATAACGAAATTTTTGCTCCGAATATTCACTTCTACATCCAGATACGTCTGGCAACGAGGGCATCATGACAATACCTATACCTGTGTGAGACTCAATAAATAACACACTAGTAATGACAACGCTGTCCTGATAAAGCGGTCGCAGCCATGAGAATGATTTAGATAACGAGTCTATCAGCAGTCAGGCTTGACTACCAAAAACTAAGAGAGGAGAGACAGGAGAGTAAAACTAAGAGAGGAGATACAGAAGAGAGGAATTAAGAGAGGAGAGACGAGAGAGAGGAACTAAGAGAGGAGAGACAGGAGAGAGGAACTAAGAGAGGAGAAACAGGAGAGAGGAACTAAGAGAGGAGAGACAGGAGAGAGGAACTAAGAGAGGAGAGACAGGAGAGAGGAACTAAGAGAGGAGAGACAGGAGAGAGGAACTAAGAGAGGAGAGACAGGAGAGAGAAACTAAGAGAGGAAAGACAGAAGAGAGAAACTAAGAGAGGAGAGACGACAATCAAAAAATATTCAGAATGTCAACAAAGTGCTGTCAGATGCACGACAAAATACAACAAAGATCAGGAAAGAGAGAATTAAAGTGACGAGCAAAGAAAAAGCTGAAAGGATAAAACCAAGACAATAAAAGAGATAAATCTAGAGAGATAAGAAAGAGATAAAACTGTAGTGAAGGAGATGAATAAACGGGAAGGTAAGAAAATAATTAACTATGAGCATGAAGAAAAACAGTGTATAGAGAGGAAGAAGAAACATGGTGAAGAAACAGGTGAAGAAACGAAGAAAAATACGAACAAAGAAACTGATAAGGAGATGAAGAAACCAAAAAGATGAACAATGAGACAAAGAAAAAGAGACGAACCCAAAAAAATGAAAATAAAAACGGAAAAAGAGATAGTCAAAGAAACCGACAAAGAGAGAGAAACAAGGAAATAATAAAAAACAGAGACAAACAAACAAAGAGATACAGCAGGATTTATAAACCACATGACAGTCATACAAAGAACAAGGAAGAGGAATGGAACAAGAAAAACGACACAAGAAGACAGGGTGATGAGAGAGAAGTAAATGAAGTTTAAGAATTAAAAGACGGAAAAAAGAATTATATGGAGATAAAATACTGGAATAAATGTGAAGAGTGAGAGAGATGACGAGGAGAGGGAGGGAGGGAGTGTGGGAGGAAGTGAGGAAGTGTGGGAGGAAGTGAGGGAGTGTGGGAGGAAGTGAGGGAGTGTGGGAGGAAGTGAGGGAGTGTGGGAGGAAGTGAGGGAGTGTAGGAGGAAGTGAGAGTGTGGGAGGAAGTGAGGGAGTGTGGGAGGAAGTGAGAGTGTGGGAGGAAGTGAGGGAGTGTGGGAGGAAGTGAGAGAGTGTGGGAGGAAGTGAGGGAGTGTGTGAGGAAGTGTGAGTGTGGTAGGAAGTGAGGGAGTGTGGGAGGAAGTGAGGGAGTGTGGGAGGAAGTGAGGGAGTGTGGAGAAAGTGAGGTGGGAGGAAGTGAGAGTGAGGGAAGGAAGTGAGGGAGTGTAAAGGAAGTGAGGGAGTGTGGTAGGAAGTGAGGGAACGTGGTAGGAAGTGAGGGAGTGTGGGAGGAAGTGAGGGAGTGTGGTAGGAAGTGAGGGAGTGTGGTAGGAAGTGAGGTAGGAAATGAGGGAGTGTGGTAGGAAGTGAGGAGTGTGGAGGAAGTGAAATGGGAGTGTGAGAAGTGGGGGAAGGAGTAAGGGAGTGTGGCAGGAAGAGTTTGATGGGAGTGTGGCAGGAAAAGTGAGGGAGTGTGAGAGGGAGGTGAGGGAGTGTACGAGGGAAAGGTGAGGGAGCGTGGGAGAGGGAGAGATGTGGTTCTCACTCGCTTCTGCCACAATCATTTATTACTGAACTGACTTCATCATGTTACACCTGTCCTGTACACACACACACACACACACACACACACACACATACATACACACACATACATACACACATACATACACACACACATACATACACACACACATACATACACACACACACACTGCACGAGGTTCAGTGGGACAGAGCACTGGCAGGGAAGTCAGTAAACGAGATGATGGAATATGTGATAACAATATGCAAGGAAGCTGAGGAGAGGTTTGTACCCAAGGGTAACAGGAATAATGAAAAAGCCAGGATGAGCCCGTGGTTCACCCCAAGGTGCAGGGAGGCCAAAACCAAGTGTGCCAGGGAATGGAAGAAGTATAGAAGGCAGAGGACCCAGGAGAATAAGGAGAGCAGTCGTAGAGCCAGAAATGAATATGCACATGTAAGAAGGGAGGCCCAACGACAATATGAAAATGACATAACAGAGAAAGCCAAATCTGACCCGAAGCTGTTGTACAGCCACATCAGGAGGAGAACAACAGTCAAGGACCAGGTGATCAGGCTGAGGAAGGAAAGAGGAGAGATCACAAGAAACGACCGCGAAGTATGTGAGGAACTCAACATGAGATTCAAAGAAGTGTTCACAGAGGAGACAGAAGGGACTCCAGAAAGACGGAGAGGTGGGGTTCACCACCAAGTGCTGGACACAATACATGCAACCAAGGAAGTAGTGAAGAGGCTGCTGAGTGAGCTAGATACCTCAAAGGTGATGGGGCCGGACAACATCTCTCCATGGGTCCTGAGAGAGGGAGCAGAGGCGCTATGTGTACCCCTAACAACAATATTCAACACATCTATCGAAACAGAGAGATTACCTGAGGTATGGAAGACAGCAAATGTAGTCCCAATTTTTAAAAAAGGAGACAGACATGAAGCACTAAATTACAGACCAGTGTCACTGACATGTATAGTATATAAAGTCATGGAGATTATCAGGAGAAGAGTGGTGGAGCACCTAGAAAGGAATAAGCTTATCAACGACGGCCAACACGGTTTCAGGGACGGGAAATCCTGTGTCACAAACCTACTGGAGTTCTATGACAGGGTGACAGCCGTAAGACACGAGAGAGAGGGGGTGGGTAGATTGCATTTTCTTGGACTGTAAGAAGGCGTTTGACACAGTTCTACACAAGAGATTAGTGCAAAAGCTGGAGGACCAGGCAGGGATAACAGGGAAGGCTCTACAATGGATCAGGGAATACCTGTCAGGAAGATAACAGCGAGTCATGGTACGTGGCGAGGTGTCAGAGTGGGCGCCTGTGACGAGTGGGGTTCCACAGGAGTCAGTCCTAGTGTTTCTGGTATTTGTGAACATGATGGAAGGAATAGACTCCGAAGTGTCTCTGTTTGCAGATGATGTGAAGTTGATGAGGAGAATTCAAACGGACGAGGATCAGGTAGGACTAAAAAGAGATGTGATCCGACAACTGGTTCCTGGAGTTTAACCCCACTAAGTGCAAAGTCATGAAGATTGGGGAAGGTCAAAGAAGACCGCAGACGGAATATAGGCTAGGGGGGCCAAAGGTTGCAAACCTCACTCAAGAAAAAAGGATCTTGGGGTGAGTATAACACCAGGCACATCTCCTGAGGCGCACATCAACCAAATAACTGCTGCAGCATATGGGCGCCTGGCAAACCTAAGAATAGCGCTTCACTGTGTGCGTGACCATAAAAATAGCATTACACTGTGTACGTCACGCGCATATTGGAGTATGCAGCACCAGTATGGAGCCCACACCTGGGTAAGTACGTTAAGAAATTAGAGGAAGTGCAAAGGTTTGCAACAAGACTAGTCCCGGAGCTAAGAATTATGTCCTACGAGGAAAAGTTAAGGAAAATCAACCTGACGACACTGGAGGACAGGAAAGATAAGAGGGGGGGGGGACATAACCTATAAAATACTGAAAGGAATTGACAAGGTGGATAGTGACATAATTTTCCAGAGATGGGACACACCAACAAGGGGACACACCAACAAGGGGACACAACAACAAGGGGACACACCAACAAGGGGACACAACTGTAAGGTGAAAACTCAGATGAGTCACAGGGATGTTAGATAGTATTTCTTCAGTCATAGAATTGTCAGGAAGTTAAATAATCTGGAGAGTAATGTAGTGGAGGAAGGATCCATACAGAACTTTAAGAAGAGGTATGATAAAGCTCTTGGAGCATTGAGAGTGTGAACTTACTAACAACCAGCGAAGAGGCGGGGCCAGGAGCTACAATCTGACCCCTGCAACCCGCAAACAGGTGAGTACAAAAAGGTGAGAACACACAGTGTGCGTACAAGAACGTCCCTCACAGACACACCTCACCCTAACCCCTAATTCCCTTATTCCCCCTCCTCACCTTCCCTGTCGACCCATGATCATGGAACAGGACAGCAGAACACCGACAATCAGAACACAGTAAGAGAGACGAAACGAAGTGTGGCACGCAAATGTAGACGGGACAACAAACAAGAGTAAAGAAACCACGGTATGGGTGGGGGTTAGAACCCATGGCGAGTGAGTCATAAAACACCAGGCCGGTGCGTAAGCCACTGGGCCAGCAAATACCAGAAGCATCCCAAATATAATACCACTCAAGGAGATAAAGAGGGGATAGAGGAACCATGGGAGGAGCGAGAACTAACAATGATAATCAGGAATCGGTGGAGTTTTAAGAGATTAGGAACATAAAAACATAAGAAAAGTAAGACACATCTGCAATAGTTAGGTATCTTTATTCAGAAACGTTTCGCCTACACTGTAGGCTTCTTCAGTTGAGTACAGAAGAGGCAGCAGAAGCAGTAGAGATGTAAAGATGATGCAATCAGTCCATCACCCTTGAAGACTGCAGCAGACCTACTGGCCCATACTAGGCACGTCCTTCTCAAACCCAAATCCACTAACAAATAAGTAAATTTATTTAGGTACAGGAACACGTAAATATAATTATCATACATAGTAACATGTGTAAATTACCCACCAGGATAACCCAAAAATGTAAAATTAATACATATGTACCAGGAACACTCAAAACTGTTGTTGAAGACAATGTTTACCTCTTTAGCAGGTGTTGAAGACAATGTTTACCTTTTTAGCAGGTGTTGAAGGCAATGTTTACCTCTTTAGCAAGTGTTGAAGATAACGTCTACCTCATTGCAGGTGTTGAAGCCAATGTTTACCTCCTTAGCAGGTGTTGAAGACAATGTTTACCTCCTTAGCAGGTGTTGAAGACAATGTTTACCTCCTTAGCAGGTGTTGAAGACAATGTTTACCTCCTTAGCAGGTGTTGAAGGCGCTGTTTATCTTTTTAAGAGTCATACAAGATGCAGTTCTTCCTTCAGCAGGTGTTGAAGATGCATCCAATAAAAGATGATGTAGGAGCAACATCTGTGAGAGTTTGCATTCCTGTGAGTGGTGGAGAGAGTGAGTGGTGGAGAGGGTGAGTGGTGGAGAGGGTGAGTGGTGAAGAGGGTGAGTGGTGAAGACGGTGAGTGGTGAAGACGGTGAGTGGTGGTGGTGAGTAGTGAGGACAGTGAGTGGTGAAGACGGTGAGTGGTGAAGACAGTGAGTGGTGAAGACAGTGAGTGATGAAGACAGTGAGTGGTGAAGACGGTGAGTGGTGAAGACGGTGAGTGGTGAAGACGATGAGTGAAGACAGTGAGTGGTGAAAACTGTGAGTGGTGAAGACGGTGAGTGGTGAAGACAGTGAGTGGTGAAGACAGAGAATGGTGAAGACAGAGTGGTGAAGACAGTGAGTGGTGAAGACAGTGAGTGGTGAAGACGATGAGTGGTGAAGACAGTGAATGGTGAAGACGATGAGTGGTGAAGACAGTGAGTGGTGAAGACAGTGAGTGGTGAAGACAGTGAGTGGTGAAGACGGTGAGTGGTGAAGACGGTGAGTGAAGACAGTGATGGTGAAGACAGTGAGTGGTGAAGACGGTGAGTGGTGAAGACAGTGAGTGGTGAAGACAGTGAGTGGTGAAGACGGTGAGTGGTGAAGACGATGAGTGGTGAAGACAGTGAGTGGTGAAGACAGTGAGTGGTGAAGACATTGAGTGGTGAAGACGGTGAGTGGTGAAGACGGTGAGTGGCGAAGACAGTGATGGTGAAGACAGTGAGTGGTGAAGACGGTGAGCGGAGAGTTCACAGTGCATCTTTCCTCGCACGTCTAGGCCGTGGGAACAAAAAGGTGAGCGTGGGAACCAACAACACACAAGAAACCGGACACCTGAGGGAGTAGTGGTAGTCCCAGCATGATCAGTGCGTCCTCTGTCTTTCCCAGCTCTACTCCCTCTACTCTCCGTCACTACATCTTTCTCCATCACCCCGACCCTTTCTCTACCTCACTCTCTCATCTTCTATCTCACTCACATCTTTCTGTCATCCTCAATTCTTCTTTTTCTCCTTCGCACCCATCCTCTCTCTTACCCAACCTCATCTTTCTAGTAGAGAAAGAACTTTAAGTCAAACGAAGGAGAAGAAAGATAAGAGGAAGAGGAAAGAGAGAAGAAGAAAAAGGAAAAAGAAGAATAAATCTCCAAGCATCCACCAGTTATCCCAACGCTGACAGAAGTGTATAAATCATTGTTTATTAACATTAAACCACCACCACGTCTTAAGACAACTTTGAATTATGGTGTATATTGATGATTCTTGACATTAACTGTGTATGAAATAAAAAATATTAAAAATGTCAATGAAATCCAAACAAAAAAGGTATAAAAATATATATAATATAAACAAGGGATAATTTTTACAACATTTTAATTGATAACTCCTTATTTTACCTTAGATAAATGCATTTTATAGTTTATATTACTTTTAATGATGGTTTATTGTAGTTTAAGTGAGCAGGTAATTAGACTGGAGAAGGTAAGGTGTTTGGAAAACAATAATGGTGTAATATGTTAAATTTGAACTGAACAAAATAGAAAAAAGTTCATGAGTAGAAAATGCTAAAATTTATCAATGTAATATGTACAGTTTATTGAAGTTAATTACTTTGCGAGGAAAAGGGATTCTAACATAATTAATATGACATGCACATTAACCCTTGTTATGATTATGCTCGTTAACAATAGGAGACATGACTATAACATACAAGATACTCAAGAGGATTTCACAGAGCAGACAGAAACAGACTTACTGAAATGCGGGGCATAAGGATGATGGGTAATAGATGGAAGCTAAAAACGCAGAAAAGCAGCGGGGATGTAAGGAAATACTTTCTCAGTCTCAGGGTGACAATAAGTGGAATGAGGTAGATGAAAAAGTGGTAAAGGCAAACACATTACACAGTTTAAAGAGTATGTATAACAGGACCTACAAGATCAGGAACCAATAAAGCGGGGCTAGGAACTGAAACTCGACCCCAGCAGATACCTAGGTAAACACGCAAACACACACACACAGACACACACACACAAACACAAACACAGACACACAAACAAACACAGACACACAAACAAACACAGACACACAAACAAACACAGACACACACAAACACAGACACGTGGTCCAGCAACTGGCAGCACCAGTTTGGAACCCACACCTGGTCAAGCACGTCAAGAAATTAGAGAAAGTGTAAAGGTTTGCAACAAGGTTAGTTCCGGAGCTAAGGGAAATGTCCTACGAAGAAAGGTAAAGGGAAATCGGCCTGACGACACTGGATGACAGGAGGGTTAGAGGAGACATGATAACGACATATAAAATAAGGTGTGGAATAGACAAGGTGGATAGAGACAGGATGTTCCAGAGAGGGGACACAGAAACAAGGGGTCACAACTGGAAGTTGAAGACTCAGATGAGTCAAAGGGATGTTAGGAAGTATTTCTTCAGCCATAGAGTAGTCAGGAAGTGGAATAGTCTAGCAAGTGATGTAGTGGAGGCAGGAACCATACATAGCTTTAAGACGAGGTATGATAAAGCTCATGAAGCAGGGAGAGAGAGGACCTAGTAGCGGTCAGTGAAGAGGCGGGGCC